>CM029023.1:167999640-168099640 GCA_016801055.1 Panax notoginseng | reverse complement strand
AATGATAAATCTATATCGGAGTCCCTTGTCATCATCCAGTACATCGATGAGGTCTGGACTAATGGTCCCTGCATTCTCCCCTCTGATCCCTATGATCGTGCCGAAGCTCGCTTTTGGGCGGCCTATATTGATCATAAGGTATAGCTCAGCTTCTTGAGTTCAAGTATCATAAGATCCAACTCCGTCATTTTGTTTCATATTGACTGATCATATATAGTTATGTCTAGTTTAAAACTATAATCCCAATGGTTGATGCCTTGAGGACCTTAAAGGTTCCAATCCCCACACCACACTTGGGCCAAGCTTCTTCTTTTTTTTTTTTCCCAAAAAGAAACTAAAACTTATCATCATCACATCAGTACATAGGAATTTTCATATTGCAATTAATTGGTGGGGAATAATCCAAATCCTTGCAGTGGTTTCCGCTAACTACAGAGCTTAAACTGACACAAGGAAAGGAGGGAAAGTTAGCAGTGAAAGAGCGAATCATTGAAGGTTTGGTGTTCTTGGAGGAGGTTTTTGTTAAATGTAGCAAAGGTAAAGCATACTATGGTGGGGATAGTATCGGATACCTTGATATTGCTCTAGGAAGCTTCTTGGGGTGGCTGAGGGCTGTAGAGACGACGTCTGATGTGAAGTTGCTCGACAAAACCAAAACCCCAATTCTAGTGGGATGGGCTGATAGGTTTACTTTGAATCATGCAGTTAAAGATGTTCTGCCAGAGACTGAGAAAGTCATAGAGCTTCTTCAAATTTTTCTTAAGCTGTCTTCAACATTAAAAGCCCATGCGGCCATGCCTATGCTTCTGATCGGACAACGTGAATGCATTTAATTTCAATCAAGATTATCACAAATTTTGTATGTGATCTGTTTTCAGTTTTCATTTCTCTAATTATGTGCCTTGAGGCTTAGATTAAAGCTGTACTTGTAAATTCAAGACAGAATTTCTCTGATTCTAGCAAACAATTGAATTGAATTTGCATGTAAAATAGAATACGTACAACTTCCTTTAAATATCTGTTCTCAAATCTCAAGTTGAAATAGTAGTCATAGGGATAGGCTCATAGCTGCTGTTTGGATAAATGATGAAAAAGATTATGGAAGGAAGGAAGTGGATAAGACTGTTTGCTAATAAGATCAGCTTGAGTTCGTTCTTCGCCCCGTTAGTATAGTGATTATCAGTTACGAATTGGATCCAGGAGTAGAATACACCTTATCACATGCCCATGATAAAGCCACATATAGTAATACATACACTAATTGATTGATTAATCCATCCTCTTGTTTCTCAATAAAATTCCAAGCTTTAGAACTTAGACCGCTGCACTATATGGTTTGTTTTTGGCAGTCAAGAAACATGATCAGGTTGTTTATTTATAGTACTACTCTATATCACATTGTTTCCGGTGCCCAACAGCCCATGTTCCTTGTCGTTCAAGATGCAGTGTTCTCAAAACCTTATAAATAAATAATTATATTTTCTGGGGCCACTCAAAAATAATTTATTGACGTGATTGCACCCACTCTATTTCTCACTTGCACTTGTGCTTGCTAGTTTTAAAAAGGGGAGAAAAAGAAAGGAACAAAAGAGAAATTTAGCCATGCAAGCCTGTGTAATCACTAGTATTCAGTTACTAGTTGCTTCTGTTTTTTCTTAGAAGTATGTTATTGTCAACATAAACATGTGTGTATTTCAACTGTGCCAATTTTCAGAATAAATTACTTTCTGTTGATTCAAGTACAGCAGAATTTTTACAATCTGTGAGATCCATGATAAACAAAATCCAGGATCCTTGAACCTTGTGATTTCAGCTAAAGGGTTTGAAGGAATCTATTCCATTCGGCCACGGCCATGGCCATGGGATGCTCTAGTAGACAAACATATTATTCTCTAAGAACGGATATTTCTATGGACAAACTTTATGTGGAAACAAAAGAAAACCCTATGTATGTTGGACTTAAGGCAAAAGAAAGGTTGCCATTTTGGCAACAGTTAATACCTGTTAGTCTACTCCAAGCGGGGGAAAAATTATATATAAATATATATATATATATATATATATATATATATATATATATATATATTATGACTGACATGACTAATCATAGAAATACACGGATCCGATTATCATGTAAGTTGGTCATGTGACTAATGCAGTGCTGACACATTATCATATAAAGAGAGATCACCAATACATGTTAGTCTATATATATATATATTTATGACTGACATGACTAATCATAGAAATACACGGATCCAATTATCATGTAAGTTGGTCATGTGACTAATGCAGTGCTGACACATAATCATATAAAGAGAGATCATAACCATAATGCAGTGTCGACGTCAATTGACCATAATTAACTTCATGCTAATCAGAAACACACACCGCATGAGAAAATAAGACAGAGTTTATCAGATTAACTCATATCTAAGTTACTGACTAAGCTTATTTGAGTTCAACTCAAAACTATTAGTTTTCCAAATTTTGAAAGAAGAGTCGAGTCGTCTCAACATATTGGCAACTCATAACGACCACCAGAAAAAAGCTTGCTCCACTATCACACTAATATACAGAACGAACTACACATCATAAAGAACAAAACTTATACTCCTTTTTTTCATTAAAAGAAAAAAATAATAATTTATAGATGACATGATTACATCTTAAATCACACACACCCTGACACCACTATTTGTAAAACAAAACTCAAAACTCGTTACCTAATCTTCTTCTCTTAGTATCCATAATAAAATTATGGTAATACATTTAGTAATATTTTTTAATAATACTCCCTCCGTCCCATAATAGAAGTCTTTATTATTATTTTGGGTAGTCTCAAGTTAAATATTCATTTTCTTTTAATAATCAAACTTTTACATATTTTTTCCTATTATATCCGTATCATTAAATATCTCATACTTTTCTTATTCTAATTCTTTTTCCATATTTAATAAGTATAATTAGTTATGTGCTAAAAATATTTTGAATTGAAAAACTAGAAAGTCACTCTCTCACCTATATTAAAAATAATTAATAATATTATTATGGATAATTTTACCATTTAATTTTTTTTTTTAATATGCGCGAAAAGTTCAAGATTTTTATCGGGATAGGGAGGGAGTAATAAAATGACAAATTCGAGGCCTTTTTTGTGGGACACTAGGAATTGCTGTATGATTTAGGCTTTTCATTAGTCTTGTGATATGCATGACACGAAGTATGACGCGCGTCATAGTCAACAACATAATTTATGTCGAGAAAAATAAATAGGCAACAAGTTCATATGGGGGAGTATCCTACTCATCTCTTGCAAGTTGCAACTTTTGAACTCCATGGAAGCAAACACATAAACACTTGAGGGAAAAATAGAGAGTGAGGGAAAATTGGAAAAGATCAGAAAGAAAGATGGAAAGAGAAGTGAAATTGGATAGATGGGGTTACCAGGTTAAGACCAATTCCGATGCCTGCATCTCTGCCATCAACGCATACTATCATCAGGTGAACTGAAATTGGACAGATGGGTTTACTCTCTCTCTCTCTCTCTCTCTATATATATATATATATATATATATTCATAAATGTTTATATGTATTTGTATGACTGACTATATATCTATTTTTTGTATAATTTGTTTATGAATAAACGAATTGAATGAATGAAGGTACTTAATTACGGAAGAAATAGGTCGGTGATAGTAGAAGCTCCTCTCCACGACCCCTGCTGCGTTTTAGCCAACATCTTGGCAGCCCATTTCCTCTCTTCCTCCTCCAATTCTTCCCTTGCTCCTTCTCATCTCCACGCTGCCAACACTCACCTCGTATATATATATATATATATTTACTTCTCTCTCTCTCTCTCTCTCTATTTATATCTACAGTTATATATATACTCCATTTACAATTCATTTTTCTTAACATCTATTTAAGAATTTACTAAATGCAATTCAGGAACATGCCACCTCCTATGAGAAAGCGGTTTTTGATGCAGTCACTTATTTGATTTCACCCAACAGAGATGATGATGTTGCCATCCAGCTACACTCTAAGGTCTGCCTTTTTATTTTGGGATTTTCTTTTACTTCATTATTATTCATCCATCTTAAAAACACTCTTATTCTTGTTTTCTATTCTATCTCTAAATATTATTTTCTAATTTATATGATGAACTAATTATGAACACTAGTCTATCACATTAGTACTAAAGTAAGATGAACTACACATCGATTTCTTTTCGGTGTTTCTTATTGAGATATCATTTGAGAATGTTATATTTTGGAGGGAAAAAAATTGATGTATTCTAATTTAGGCCAATGCCTTCAATTAAATAAAATAATGCAACTGATTATAACCATGGTAGATTCTGTATGATAATCCTCTCAAACATGCATAATACTATTGAAATTGTTCCCTTTGCTACAATTGTTGAACACTTGCCTTGTAATTTAAGCTAATTAGATCTTATTGTTTATATAGCAGTTGATTGTTAAAGGTATGTAAAATACTGACAGCTATCTCCTCCACAAAAGAAAAAAAAAATTAGATAAATAAAACTTGCATTTAGTTCTCATTTGTGAGCATGAATCGTAAATTAAATCCAGAAAAGAGTTAGATTATGGATTTGACATCTATTTAAAGTGTCCGCATTATTCATAAGGATTCCTGTACTAAAGTCTAATTATTACATTGTTAAAAGTTACAGAAGTTTATTTATTTATGCACAGTAATATCAGTAGTAGTATGTAAATATTGATTTTCAGTAGAAGTCCTCTCCGATTTATTGCTTTCCAAACTTTTATTGCAGCTAGTAAAAGCTTTTCCAAAAGATTTGGTCTCTCTGAAGAGAGCTCAAGTGCTAAGTTTTTACATGGGTCGACCTGATCTATCTTTGGAACTTGTGCAACAGGTACTATTCTGTACTCTACTCAACAGTTATGAATCTATCAACAATATAATAGGTTCTTCAATTTGAGTGATGTATCAATAACTACTTCCCCTCTTGCCAGGAATTCTGACGAAAATTATTATAGCTAATCTATACATCTTCTGTTATAGCAGTAAATTCTATCCGACACATCTTTCAGTTCCAGTCAGAAACTTAATTTCTCTTTCTAATTAGTTGCATTTGATTTTTGGATCCAATAGGTTTTACCCGTAAATGAACAAGAAAATTACATACATGGAATGCTTGCCTTTCCTTTACTAGAGCTTGGTCGGATGGAGGATGCAGAGAAAGCAGCAAGGAAAGGTTTTGAGATCAACAAGGAAGATCAATGGGTGCAGCATGCTGTGAGTCAAAACTACTATTGTCTCTTCTCTATCATTTGACTCTTGTAAGCAGAATGTTAAACCATATTCAAGAGAATGGGTTTTAGTTTATAGGGTGCTATGCGGTGTACATGTAATAGCTCCTTTCAGCTAACATATTTATTTGAAAAAGTTCTATTATCTGAGTTTATTCTTTAAATGTTTGATCATGACTACATACATACACATTTCCCTCTTAGCATTTGGCATATATTTTTCTCACTATCTGTTCTTGACTGCGTATAAAATCCTTTTAGCATTTCCAGCTTGGGTAATGGGTACAGTCTCATAACATTCAGATTCTTATGCAGTTGTGCCATGTCCTTCAGTTCAAGTGTCATTTCAAAGAAGCAGTAAAGTTCATGGAAGATTGCTCACAGTCGTGGAGTTCTTTATCATCTTTCATGTATGAACTCGTGTTGGATGAACATTCATCATGAATTTCAAATGTTTTTCTGTTCAATTTTGAGATGGCTAAACAAATTTAATGTTTAGGATCACACACAATTGGTGGCATGTTGCTCTTTGTTACTTGGAAGGCCATGCACCCATTAAAAAAGTCCGAGAGGTTTATGACAGCTTTATCTGGAAGGAGCTGGAAAGAAGTGATGTTATGGCTGCAGAGGTATGTAATTAGGTATTTTTCTTCACCAATACTCGTATAAATGTACTGGAATGTTCTAACCTTTTGTGTTTTCAGGTATACTTAAATGCTCTTGGTTTGTTATTGCGGGTGTATTTACGAGGTGAAATTACTGCATTTGAGGACCAACTGAAGATCCTAGCAGGTTATCTGACAGATAAAGTGAGTTGAACGTCATCCTTTACCGCTTTTAATTATTGGTTATTCAACTTATGAGGTTTCAATGTTTTTTAAAAGTAGATTCATTAAAATTTACATTCAACTGATATTTCAATTGGAATAATCTTTTTGAGTCATCCGTAAAATTTATATCAGAACCATCTTAGATCTTTAACATTGCTCTACCATGACTGAAATTCTGAGATTTAGTTTTGGCGGTGGTCATCAAATTTAAACAGGGTTCTTTAAGACAATGAAAACTGTAAGCATTTGGTAATGTTCTGGTTGTAACAACATTGGCTAGTATTTGATCCTTGAGTGGAAGTGCAAGTTCTTTCGTGCTAGATCATCTTCTTTTTTTAACATGCCTTCTCCTGTTATACAAGTTGATGTGTTTGCTAAATATATGATAGCTTCTACTTCTATTAAAATAGATCTTATTCTTTAAGAAGCTGAGTGAAAAGTTAATCTTTCACTGTTTCCATTGATTGTTGAGAAGTTTATGATGTGGGAAGAATTTTGGCATCTGTACATTTTTAGTTGGAATATGGACATGATGAAATGTGAACCAATTTGTATGGTAATTTATAATACTGAGGTGACGCTTTTCATAATGATTTTGGTTATTATTTTAGTCAGTTTTCTTGTTCTTCAAAAACTATGTAGTAGCGTCATTGTTCTACAAAATCTATGTATATATAGGTATTTGCATTTATTTTGGCTAGACAAACTGAAAAGTAGCGCACATTTATTTGAGTTCTATATGTTTCCTTGTTTTCTAGCATATTGTTTTCAACATAATACTTGTATATGTGTTTCTCTGCCGCTCAATAGTCTCTCCCCAGCCCTATATCGAATGCATGATGTACAGGGTAGTACTTAAACTTGTAATGTTCTGGGTATGGTCTAAAATTTGCAGGCATTTTGGTATCTTGAATGGCACCTTGATGTTTTAATATTATGGGCTTTAGCTTGTAATGGGGAATTGGCTAAGGCAGAAGAGTTGCTCGAGGGCTTGAAGTCCAGGTTATTCAAATTTTGATTACTCTCTCAAGTAATTAGTTTGTCTTTAGTTTGCTGAAGTACCACATCCATTTTCTGTAGAATTTCTGGGATGAATAAGAAGCAGCAGCAATTAATGCAGAGAGGAATTATGGTTTGTTCTTTGCTTCTTTTGCCTTATATCATGACCCTTAATATGTCTAATCTATTCACTTTTTTCTATTTTCTATTCATAAGTTACAGCATTTTTTCCTCACATACTAAGACCTTACTCTTCAACTCAAAATGCTGGGTTATTGATTCCATGTGAAAGTATTACATTTAGTTCACTAATTTTTAAATAGGAAAAAAACCTTTTGAAAAGATTTTAGCCCCCGACCAACTCTTTCATTTCATGAAAGTGAATTCTTTTTCATTTGTGGTAGTAGCATATAGTCAAAGGTTCGAACATAGGATCATGATTGTTTTGGCTTAAAGTTTAGAAATGCCGGCTTTAATATTAACCCTTGCCATTTTTTGGATAAGTATATCAAGCCCATCATTTTAGGAGCACATTTCAAACTCTAGAACTTGTAGTTCCATTAATATTTTTGGAGTGGGGTCTGGTTTCTGTATATCCATATGGAAGAGTATGTCAGATAGTGATGCACCTGGTCTTTCAGTTATTCTTTCGTATTTCTGATTTACCTTTGTTTCTTTTGGGTCTAGCTTGCAGAAGCCTTATATAGGTATGGGAAGGGTGATTATGAACAAGCATTAGAATTTCTTGGTCCTGAATTTGATGCCAATAATTTTAAGGTAAATAAGACCAAGTAATGTTTGGTATATCTAAATTTGTCTATACTTTAGATTGAATTTGAAAATTTTGATTTTTGTGCTAGATGATTGGGGCCTCTGATGAACAGCTTGATGTTTTTAATGAAGTTTGGTTCATAATGTTGTTGAATACTGGACATGCCATGGAGGGTAGGAAAATCACTATTTTTTTGTTCCTTTTATAACTGTTTCTCAGTGGCTTCACTACCACCTTAATATGCCTTTAAAAGGAGGGGGGAAGGTTCAAAAGTCAAATGAAACTCTCATTTTGGGACGGAGAAAGTAGTTTTTTTTTTTATCAGTCAAACTTAATGCCGGCTTATTTGTATTTGTATCTGGACTCTTTACAGCTGTTGAAGCAATTGAGAAGCAGTTAAAGAAGAGGGAAGCAGCCCCATTCTTGTGGCACCTGCTGGTATGTCTTCCTAAGAGGATTTTAGGCAAGTATCATATGAAGGCACTTAATTCATGCATGTTGTTTGCATTTTGGTTCAGGAGAAGGGTTATTCAATGTTGGGGAGGACGCAAGAAGCTGCCACTGTTGGTGAGAAAGCCAGGGCTCTAGATTATGCATACTTCAGATAAATGATGGTTTGGTTTTATATTTCATTTTAACCCACTGTCTCCACATACATGATATTACTCTGAACTTAATGTTCATCGTCATAATTTGTTGTACACTTAAGTTTACATTGATTTAATATGAGCAAATTAATAGCACCATATTGGGCTTGTATTCTGCTAATGTAATTACTTGGGACACTAATATTTGATACTCCCTCCGTCCCTAATTATTTGACATTTTAGATTTTTTTATTTGTCCCTAATTATTTGACTTTTGTTCAAATCTAAGAGAATTAATGATAATTTTTTCAAAATTACCCCTCATTACTCTAACGAAGTTCTTTTATTTTTTTATTTTTCCATCTCCTTTTCTCTCTCCTTATCTCAACACAACTCTTCATATATATTAATAATGATTTAAGGGTATTATAGATAATTGAGTATTATATTTAATACTTTTTAATTATTGTCTTAATTCTTGTATCCATTTCTAAAACGTCAAATAATTAGGGACGGAGAGAGTACTATTTTACAACATTGGATTTGGGTTGAAGCCAATTCCCCATGTATTCATTCAATCACAAGAAGAAATTGATAATTAGGCAACATTAATGTAGTTATACTTTTATAGTTTCATTTGTGGTGAGATTGAGGGTTTCGGTATAAAAACTAGCACGGATGGTAGTAATTTAATTATAAGAGAAAGTTTTAATAATCTGGATGTAACTCAAAAATACAGGCATTTGTGGGTTCAATGTGAAAATTGTTATGGATTAAATTATAAGAAAATTTTTAAATCAAAAATGAATTTTTGTGAACAATGTTGATATCATTTGAAAATGAGTAGTTCAAATAAAATCAAACTTTTGATCGATCCGTGTACTTGGGATCCTAAGAATGAAGACATGGTTTCTCTGGATCCCATTGAATTTCATTTGGAGAAGAAGCCTTATAAAGATCGTGTCGATTGTTATCAAAGAAAGGATTAACTGAGACCAAAAAAATAATTTTTTTAAATTTATTTTTATCTTTAATTATGTATTATTGTCTACACGCGCACGCACACACATATATATAAAAAAATAGGTATGTGTGATTTAGTTAGTTGTTTTTAAAAAAATAAAAAAAAATTCACATTTTAAGAAAGTTCGGGAGTCTGGATAAGAACCTGAATATATATATATATATATATATATATATATATAGTTTTTCATATTTAATTATGTACCATCGACTACACTAACATTATTTAAAATAAACTTAAATTCACTTTAATTTTGTATCGGGTTTGTTTTTTTTAAACATAACTCCCAACACTTGTATTAGTAATAGAAACATATTTTCATTATACTTAGCTTACACATAACCTCCCAAAATTAATGCCTGATCTACTGCACTAATAACTTGCCGTAAGGAAAAGTGAACCCCACTAGATGAACAAAGAAATCTGACGCATGTAAGTCTAGTCAGATCAACCTCCCCAACCCGCATGTGCACATACACGTGTTCATACATTGAACTGAACCCGAACCAATCCCACGTCGCCAAACTCAAACCATTACGGCCCCACTATCAGGAACCACCGCAATAGCCGAATTCCCTGACCGAACAATCCCACGTATACAGCTCCTAATACGTTTCAACTCCTCCACCACCTCTCTCGCATCCGGCCGATCGTCTTTCTCCGCCGCGACACACCGGAAAGCCAGCTCCGCCGCCGCACCAACACCGTCCATCGCCTCCCTATCCACCACCAAATGCGGGTCCACCACCTGGTGCAACAACCCCATCTGTATTTTAGGCACCACCAAATCAGCCAACGCCATCTCCCTTTTCTCTCTCCTCTGGTCCACAGCTCTCATCCCCGTTATCAGCTCCAACAAAATTACCCCAAAACTATAAACGTCACTCTTCTCCGTTAGTCTAAATGACCGATAATAGTCCGGATCCAAATATCCCGGCGTCCCCTGTGGTCCCGTCCATACACAATCAGAACTCACCATTGTGGTGGTTGTAATTTCTTGGCAAATCAGCAGCCTGGAAAGTCCAAAATCTCCAACTTTCACCCTCATATCTCTCTCCACAAAAATATTTGAAGATGTTACATCTCTATGGACAATTGGCGGCATCACTGAGAAATGTAGGTATTCAATTGCCAATGCTGTTTGCAGTGCTATTTCAACTCTAATGCCCCAAGTTAATGACCCTTTTTTGTACAAACTTTTTGTGCCATGGAGATGGTCGGCTAGAGTGCCATTGGGGACATAATCATAGACTAATAGTAACCCCCTTGGGTCGCTACAATACCCATGAAGCTTGACTAGATTTGGGTGGTTAATTGAAGAGAGAATCAAGATTTCATTGCAAAATGACTTGGCAGAAAAGGCTTTGGAGCTTGTTGGGTGCTGCTTGTGAAGGTGTTTTACTGCGACAATGCGACCATCTTGGAGTTGTCCTAGAAAGACTGACCCGAACCCACCGTCCCCAATTTTGCGTTTTGGGTCGAAATGATTGGTGGAGGAGTCGAGTTCCTCGTAGGTGAATACAGGTGGGAGGAGACTAGCTGAGCGGTGGCGGTGAAGAAACAGAGTTGTTGGGTCTTCTTCATTGGCCAATAATGAGTTTTGTTTTGAACGGCAAATGAATATACCAATTAAAACAACAATGAGCACGCAGATAAAAACGTAAATGAAGGAGAAAACTGCGACCCGATTGGGGGTAAAGGTTTCTTGGCGAATCAGGGGTTGTGAGAATCGAGGTGTGGATTTGAAACAGATGAAATGTTTGTTTGGGTCAGTTGAATTGAACCCACAAACTCCATTGCTGGCCTGGCAAGTCTTGCAAGCAGAAAAGTAACTGTCTCGGTCTTTATCTTCATCCCAATCGACCTCAATCCCCAATTTCAAGAAATTGTCAAGATATCCCAAAACGTCAGCTTGGCAGCCCTGTTGAGAGACTTGGTGGCGCGTAGATCCACAATCGTGTACAATTTGAAGTGGGTTTTTGATGAGCTTGCATGTCCATGAACAGTGACTGCAGTTTGGGAGACTTGGAGGGGGGCAAGGTCTGAGTTGGGAAAGGCGAGAGCAAGATGAGTCAGAGACTCGAAATGGAGAGGCAGAGAGATTGATGGAGAGATTGGGAATGGAAAAGGAGTTTTTAAGAGAAATGCAATTATGCTGCTGATGAAGAGAAGTGGTGGGAGGTCGAGGGGAGAGAAGGAAAGAGGTGGAGTTGGGTTCGAAATGGAGGAGAGAGAAAGAGAGGTTGTTGATTGTAATAGTTGAGTGTGGGTGGGAGCATTTTATTTGGAAAGAAGGGTGGCCGCAGCCGGGTGAGGAGGAGAAAGGAAAGGGGAGGAGAGTGGAGGTGAAAGGTGGACATGAATTCAACGGCGGTGAGCATGTATGAGCGGCGGAGAGTGGGAGAAAAATCAAGAAGAGGACGGCGGCGGCGGTGGTGGCTGAAAGCGGTGGCGAAAGGGGTACTAATGGAGGCATGGGTGAGAGTTCAAACTGGTACCACGGACATCAATGGGAAATTAAATTGAGATGTAAAAGTATTGATTGATCCAAAGGTAGATTGAGGTCATTGGCCTGCCTGCCTAGTTTGTTGGAGTGGCACTAGAACACAAACTGTGGAGGGTCTCGAGGGAGAGGAAAGAGGGTATCACGTGAAGGGAGGATGGGGATCAAGACAAAACCAATGAAAGTCGAAAGAAAATTCAGTACACTAGTAGTTTTTATCAAAAAAGAAAATCTGACTGCTTGCTCTAATTTTGACTAATATTAATGGTTGAGTATCACTTTGGTAAAAAGGAGTCTATGATCATTTCATCAGTGGACATTCCATTTCCATTTCATTGGGGACCCAATTCTTCTATTCTCATTTGCTTTGCTTTCCACCTATGGCAGATTGGTAATTAGCTCATATATTACTCCACATGGAGTTGGTGACGTGGTACGTTTATGCTGCTAGCTGCTGCCCGAAAATTTAACTGGATTCTTTGGGTACTAGTAGTAATTTTCTAGTGTTGTGGACCCAAAAAAGAAAAATTTGGGCTTCCGCTTCACTAAACCAGTCAAACACTACTGTTTTCAGGTTAGAATTTCACTGTCTAGGTCTAGGTCTAGGTCCTTGTTGTTAGGCTGTTAGCACTTGAATTTTATGATATGAAAATGATACAAAATGGTATTATTATTAGTTTTATATGCAAAGAGTGTAGTATTAACCAGAAAGTATTTTATATTTTATATTTTATATATATGTATATATATAAAAGAAAATAATTCATATAATTTATTTGTTACGAATCAAAAAATAATATATAGCATCTCAATAATCCGTTTTTTTAAATGAATGACTGAAATTTAATTTAAGAACACGCTGTCGGCTAAACTTACAAATGGACGTGTTAAGTAAAATTTCTGGACACTTATGCCCCCGCTTTCCCCGCTTAGCATCTGCACGACCAATTTGAAATAACACCATTTTCATTCCTACCTCTGATTTCCTTCCGGCCCACCCTCCTCCTCCCTTCGACCCACCATCCCTTCCTCTTCCTCTAGTCACCCCTTCAACCCTGCCTAGGTGTTGTTGCTAGATCGTGGGTCCTTCTTGTGCGATTAGTAGAAGGTATGGTTCTTGTGTGTGAGGGAAGTGGAGTCGTGATCTGAAGTGGGATTTTTTGGGGTTAATGGTTTTGGGGATCCGGATCTTGAGGGGTATCTGCTGGTGGTGGCTTTGGCAGATGGGTCATGCCGGAATCTGGGCTCCGGTTTTGTCCTCGCTGGAATGGGACTGTCTTTTGGTTCCTTTTTCTGCTCTTTTTGTGAGGATGGAGTGTGTTTCTCGGATGGTTCCTTTTTCATCCGTGTGGTTTTCTGATCTGAAGTATATTTCTATTGATGATCCTTGGATGTTAAATGTTTGATTTTTGGTTCCAATTATTTTGATCTATGGATAATACTCTAGTTTTGATTTACAATGATTTGGCGTTTTCTCTTTGGACTTGATTTGATGTAGTTCTTTGATATGGCTACTGCCGGATGGGTGTTTTTCGGTTCCTAATCGGATTGCCGGTTTATGGCCAGACGGTACTTGGCCGGAAATTTGTTTCAGTCCGTGCAATTTTGCTTGGGTGCAGCGATTCTTTTTGCCGGCGGTTGCTTGTCAGTGGTTTTGCTGGCCTTGGTTTGCAACTGGTTTGGGCTGCCTCGCTGACTATGAATATCAGATGTTGAGGGCCCACCTGGCTGTTTGGTTATAAATTTTCAGCTGATGTGCTTGGTTAATGCACCCACGTGGGCTGTCTTGTACTGCTGATGATTTTGAATTTTTAAGGACTCGCTAGTTTTGTGGTTCTTTGTTGTAACTAATCCATTGTTAGTGGTTTAGTTGTAATCAACTTTTGCCTCTTTTTATTTATAATTGGTCCGCTAGATATACTAGCGGATGGTGTTATTTGTATCCATAAATTTTACTTAATATGTCCGTTAGTAAGTTTAGCGGACAGTGTGGTTTTAAATTAAATCTTAGCCATTAATTTAATAAGCGGATGGTTAAGATGTTATATGTTATCTTTTGATTCATAGTAAATAGATGTTATAGATCATTTTCCATATATATATATATATATATATATATATATATATATATACAAAATCCTTCGTAAGCGAACTGAGAGATAACATGTCTAATAATTGTAGAAATAGAGTAGGTTCTACATGAATGATGATAGTGTTTATTTTATGGCAAATTAGGAACTGCTATATATATATATATATCATTCATTCTTTGAACTCCTATATATATAGTGCGCAGAACTCCCCATAGAACAATATATAGTTTATTTGCTTGACTTTTGTCAAAGGAATAATCAATCGTATGATGTCCTTCCTTCTGAAAGATGGAGAGAGTAGCAGTACCATAATACTATTAGATAGAAGACTTGCTATACCATAAAGATCAAAGAATTGAGGCATTGCCGTCAGACATATCATGCTGAAAAAACAAGAAGGCGCTATGTGCCTATACTATATATGATATGGCATAGTAAGTACCAACTGAGGGTTGGGTTTACTCTTAAGCATGCTTGCGAAACGCATGACTTTTGCCATATATATATATAATTCTTAAAAAGTCCCTTCCTAGCCTGCAAGAAGCACTTAATTTGCTCATTCGGCTTTTTATAGTCGCATGCATAAGCATAATCTGTGACGCCCCCAGAATAGGTATACAACACCCATTCTGAGTCGCCAAATACATGGTACAGAAAGCAAACTACAACTTCAATAATACAATTGTCGTGCAAAATACGACAACACATACTGTGAGTTTAAATACAAATATTGTCTTCTAGACAATATCCACACTCAAATAAATCCTCATTACAATTATTCAAACACTATTTTACAGAAATAGTGAGGACTGCTAATACATCTTTCTAGAATCATCACTCCATACCCCGACTAGATCCTGCTATGTTCTCACCTCCTGAGAAGAAAAATGGAACAAAAAGGAAAAGGGTGAGCTCAACTAGCCCAGTAAAGAATATTATGACTAAGATAATATACAACAAATTATCGTTAGTCTTCAACAGGGAAAAATCTGATAGAATATAATCGACAACAAGTTTTAGATCAACAACTGCAGCGGAAACAGCAAACCATTAGAAGAGTCAAGTAGAGAAAGAATTCTACTATCTTCTAAGATTTAAAAGTCCATCATCAATATTTTATCCCTGTAACATCAATTAATAATCATCTTTAACCAAATATTCATCTTTGCACTACAGGCCAAAGATATTCATTTGTATCATCAGTCGGTCATGTTCATCTCAACACCTGTTCATCTTTGCACTACAGGCCAAAGATATTCATCAAGTAATTATACATCTTTGCACTACAGGCCAAAGATATTCAGTAATATCATCATTTAGGACTGAGGATGATGAAAAATATCTTAAAGAGAACGAATCCAATGAGACAGAAGGACAAATAGTAGGGATTCGTATAACAGTTTATCCAAGATCAATAATACTTCATAATAATCAATTGTGAAGCAGAATTCAAAAATAAAGATCAAAACATGGATACAATCAAAGATAGTAACCATAATAGACATCTTGGACAAAAAGGGAAAATTTTATTTTTCGGTGAATAGTGCCGTATTCGTGAATAGTGCCGTATACGTGAATAGTGCCGTATACGTGAATAGTAACCCCGACACAAAAAGTTCCAAATTTGATAAAAACTCATATCAATATTTCAGCATAATGATATTGAAGAAAATAATATCATTAAGAAGAAAATAATATCCCTTACCTCAAAATATCAGTACTTCTGGTCGGAATACCGGTATAAGGCTGAAAGAAACTTGCTCTGATGAATAGAAACTCTCAAAGTATCTAAATACTCACAAAATACACTCAATAATCTAGAGAGAGAAAGAGAGAAAACTTGTTTCTGGTGTGATTTTCAATTCTAACTTAGCCCTCTATTTATAGGAAAATTTTGGTAGGTTTGACCTGCAACCTGATGGCTTTACCTGCTACTATTCCCACCTACCACATTTGAAATATAATTCAGCACATTTCTTCACCAACCACAAGTGGGGCCCACCAATTCTAGAATTTTCCACCAAAATGATAAACTCCGAAAATTCAACAATTTCTGAACCAGTCATCTTGTAAAATTCGTAATAAATCATACGTTCATTTTTAACGGTTCAAAATTTGTGGACATATACTCAACTTATATATGTATAACATATCCAAAAATTACCACGATCCAACGGTCGGATTAAAAATTATAACCCCCGCAAAATATCTCAAAAACCCTGATTTTTAATACCTCCATTCCGACAAAAATACGGATAAAAACCTCAACATTAACTCCTTCATTTTTAACCACAAAAATATATTCCTCATTTATATCCACATAAAATAAATATTTCCTTATCATATGAATCAATAATTAATTATTCACAAATAATATTACAGAATCACATTTATGACAACCAGGCCGTTCCCAGGAAAGAGGGGGCTTTCCAATAAGGATTTCTCCTTACTGGCGCGCAATTAGATGACCAAACCTCTCCTTAGACAGAACTTTCTAGACATTGCCAATAATGTTATCTAATAATATTATTCAAATAATATGAATTATTGATCTGATAAATGAAAATACTGTGCAGCAACAATTATTGAAACAACAATAATATAAAATATCAACGCAGCAATTATTGAATCAATAAAATAAAATATTGAATAATAACTACTGTAACAATTATTGAGTAGTGCCTTCTTACGTAAGAATCAATAATTGGTGCAATACCGTGTGCTACTGTATTTTAACCACCGGGTATTCCAACAGTATTAACGGTAACAACTACGCCGTTATTTATAAACAACTTATACTTGTCGTTTTCTTCATCCAATCGCTTTCCGTTATGGGGCCCACACAAGGCTGCGTCGTCGTACGAATATTCCCCGACAGCAAGAATATTCCACGACCAACCGAATATTCACCGACCAAAAATAAATATTTTATAACCACTTGCTTATTTTGCAAAATTTGCACATTTCACCCATAACCAAAGTATTATATCAAATTAACCCCTTATTATTCACAATAATATTTAGAGAAAATTTGATTTTATTCATTAATAAGTTGGGGTCTTACAACCTCCCCTCCTTATGAAATTTCGTCCTCGAAATTGACGTACGTACCTGATGTTTCAAAAAGGTGAGGATACCTCGCTTTCATTTCTGATTCCAACTCCCAGGTCATTTCTTCAATAGCATGGTTTCTCCACAAAACCTTAACTTGTGGTATAACCTTCGTGCGTAGGACATGCTCTTTCCTATCCAAGATCTTAACAGGTACCTCCTCGTACGTTAAATCTTCAGCTATCTCGTCTGGTTCTAACTCAATAATGTGGTTCGGGTCTTTAACATATTTACGAAGCATAGATATGTGAAAAACATTATGAACACGAGACATGCTTGGAGGTAATGCGAGTCTATATGCCACATTTCCTATTCGCTCAAGAATCTCAAATGGACCAACAAATCTTGGATTGAGCTTTCCTCTCTTCCCAAATCTTGTAACTCCCTTCCATGGTGCAACACGTAACAATACATGATCCCCAATATTAAATTCCACGTCCTTCCGATGAAGATCCGCATAACTCTTTTGTCGATCCTGTGCCGTTTGTATACGTTGTCGAATCGTTTGGATCTTCTCTGTAGTAATGCGTACCAATTCTGGTCCCAACAATGTTGCTTCACCCACCTCGTCCCAGCATACTGGAGAACGACATTTTCTTCCATACAACGCCTCAAATGGAGCCATACCTATGCTCGCCTGATAACTGTTGTTGTAGGAGAATTCCACCAATGGTAGGTACTTATCCCAACTCCCTTTGAGATCTAAGACACAAAGTCTTAATAGATCTTCAAGAGTTTGAATAGTCCTCTCTGATTGTCCGTCCGTTTGAGGATGGTATGCTGAACTGAATCGTAAATCCGTGCCCATAGCTTTCTGCAAGCTAACCCAAAATCGTGAAGTGAATCTTGGGTCACGATCCGAAACTATGGATACTGGCATGCCATGCAATCTCACAATCTCGTTCACGTACATACTAGCAAGACGTTCAAGGGAATAAGTCTCACGTATCGGCAAGAAATGAGCGGACTTGGTTAATCTATCAACAATAACCCAAATCGCATCTATGCCTTGAGAAACCTTGGGAAGACCCGTAACAAAATCCATAGTAATGTGTTCCCACTTCCATTTCGGGATCTCAAGTGGTTGCAATGGACCCTTTGGCACTTGATGCTCCGCCTTTACACGTTGACAAGTTAAACACCTCGAGATAAACTCCGCGATCTCTCTTTTCATATTGCTCCACCAAAATGTATGTCGAAGATCGTGATACATTTTGGTACTCCCAGGATGGATAGTGTGTTGTGTGCCTCCATCATTATTCTATGCTTCAAGTCAAAATCGTTAGGAACACAAAGTCTGGAGTTGACTCGAAGTATTCCTTCTTCATCGATTCTTGCTTCTGGAATAGCACCTTCTTGCACTTTCTTCTTCATACGCATCAGCTCCATGTCCGTAGCTTGAGCAGCTTTAACTTTATCGATTAAAGTCGGTTCTACTCGTATATTTGATATCATCATGTGGGTACTTGGAGCCTTCATCTCTATCTCCATCCTTTGCAAGTCATACAAAATGGGCCTTTGTGTTAAAAACATTGCACTCGTACCCGCATATGATCTTCTACTCAATGCGTCAGCTACTACGTTTGCTTTTCCAGGATGGTATTGGATGGTATGATCGTAATCTTTCAACAGCTCAAGCCAACGTCGTTGCCGCATGTTGAGTTCCTTTTGGGTGAAGAAATATTTGAGGCTTTTATGATCTGTATAGATCTCCACTTTCTCCCCATACAGGTAGTGTCTCCAGATCTTCAACGCAAAAACGACTGCTGCCAACTCCAAATCATGAGTAGGATAATTCCTCTCATATTCTTTGAGTTGTCGTGAGGCATAGGCTATGACTTTCCCATGTTGCATGAGAACACATCCTAACCCTTTGCCTGAAGCATCGCTGTAGATAACAAATCCATCCGAACCAGATGGTATTGTCAAAACAGGTGCCGAAATGAGTCTCCTCTTGAGTTCTTGGAAACTCTTCTCGCATTCCTCACTCCATACGAATTTTGTATCTTTCCGAGTCAGCTGAGTTAACGGAGTAGCGATTCGAGAAAATCCTTCCACAAATCTCCGATAATAACCAGCTAAGCCCAGAAAGCTACGTACTTCGGTTACCGACTTCGGTTGCTCCCAACTTTGTATGGCTTCAATCTTCGCCGGGTCGACAGATACTCCATGTTTTGACACCACGTGCCCAAGGAATGCTACTTCCTCAAGCCAGAACTCGCATTTCTTCAGTTTGGCATATAGCTTGTTTTCACGAAGCCTTTGCAGTACCAGCTTCAAATGGCGCTCATGATCTTCACGGCTTTTGGAATAGATGAGGATGTCATCAATAAAGACAACAACGAACTGATCCAAATATTCTTTGAATACACGGTTCATCATATCCATGAAGGCAGCAGGAGCATTAGTCAATCCAAAAGACATTACTAAGAATTCATAATGCCCGTACCGAGTTCTGAAGGCAGTCTTTGGAATATCCTCAGTTTTAATCTTCAGCTGATGATATCCAGAACGAAGATCGATCTTTGAAAAGAATTGTGCTCCTTGCAACTGGTCAAACAGGTCATCAATGCGAGGTAGCGGATACCTATTCTTGATAGTGACATGGTTCAATTCTCGATAGTCAATACAAAGTCGCATACTCCCGTCTTTCTTCTTTACGAATAAAACAGGAGCACCCCAAGGAGACGTACTAGGACGAATAAAACCGATGTCCAACAACTCCTGTAGTTGGACTTTTAACTCCTGAAGTTCAATAGGAGCCATTCGATATGGGGTTTTAGAAATGGGCTTTGTACCGGGTTCAAGGTCAATAAAGAATTCAACTTCTCGTTCTGGGGGTAGACCGGGAAGTTCTTCAGGAAATACATCGGGAAATTCTCTAACAATAGAAATATTATTCAAATCTGACTTGTCTTTGTTCAAATCCATAACATGGGCTAAGAAAGCTTGACATCCGTTTTTCAATAAACGAATAGCTTTGTGGCTTGATATGACAGTGACTGATTTTAGTGGTTTAGTAGTTTGAATTCGTATGACAGGTTGGTTAGGAATATGAAAACTAACAACCTTACGAAAACAATCAATTTTAGCATGATGAGTGGTTAACCAATCAATTCCTAAAATCACATCAAAAGCAAGTATCTTTAAAGAGATAAGATCAACAGGTAATGTGATAGTGCCAACTTGGATCATGCAAGATTTATAAACTGTAGATGTAACGAAGGTTTCACCCAACGGAGTTTCAACAGATAAGTTAAAGTCCAATTTCTCCGGAGTCAAGTTTAAACGTTGAGCACAAGCAGGAGAGATAAAAGAATGGGTAGAACCGGTATCTAGTAAAGTATAAACTTCGCAAGAATTCAAGATTAGCTTACCCGTGATCACCTCGTTCGGGTTTCTCGCGTTTTGGCCAGTAACGACAAACGCCCTTCCAGGAACCGCTGATTTCGACTTATCCGGGATAGCTTTTGGAGTCACCATCCCCGCTGAACTTGGTTTTGCTACAGAACACTCTCGAGCTATATGACCTTCCTTTCCACAGTTATAACATACCTTGGATTGTTGTGGGCAGTTTGGGCTGATATGTCCCTCTTTCCCACATTTGTAACATACGACCGGTGGTCGTTCTCCTCCCCTAGAAACAGTTGATGTTTGTGCTGACGTCTTCACGTTATCATTGTTGTACCTTCTCTTCTTGAAATCTCCTCCCGACTCGCTCCTTCTATTATCACGACCACGATTACCACCAGAGTGGTTACCGCTTTTGTCCGAATGTTTTCCTCCCTGCTGGTTTTCATTGCTTCGATGACTGCCGCCACCGGTATGACCCTGGTTGTGGTCCCTCGGTTGCACATACTCATTATCTCGCTCTAATAATTGAGCCCTGTTTACAACATCTGAATATAAAGAAAATTTATGAGAGATAAGATATTGCCGAATCTCGGGTTTTAGACCTCTCAGAAACATCCTTGTCATTCGTTCCTCATTTTCGACCAAATGAGGTGCAAACCTGGATAACTCTGCAAACTTCGCCTCGTACTGGGACACCGTCATGTTGTTTTGTTCCAGTCTAATAAACTCAACCTCCTTCATATGACGAATACTTTCAGGAAAGTACTTGTCATTGAACAGTTTTTGAAATGTTTCCCAGGACATGTTGAGTGCGTCAGGCTGGGTACGCTTCACAGACTCCCACCAGTAGTCTGCCTCACCGCGGAACATAAATGTGGCGAATGGAACCTTCTGTTCCTCCGTGCATCCCAAGACATCAAATATCTTGGTAATTTGCTTGACCCACGTTTCCGCCATGATCGGATCCGGCTTTCCCTTAAATTCTGGTGGTCCCAATTCTTTGAACTGCTTAGCTGTGACAAACCGCGCGTTGTTATCATTTCCACCCGTATTCTGCACACGAGTCTCCCTCGTCTGATTTTGCATGAACTGCAAAAAGCTCCTAAACATTCCATCATTCATCGTTTGCTCGGTAACGTTGTTTACAGGAGGAATATTGCCTTCCTGTTGCACGTTCCCCTGGGTAGTGATCAAAGGTGTCTCCACGGTCTGATTTACTCCATTATTAACGTTCTCAGCTGCCATTCTTAAATACTGCCATAAAACAAGGGTTAATAGTCATGTCATATATTATCCCTATACTCTGACCGACCAAATAAACACCAAATAAACTTAGTCAGGTCATACTAGCGAAGGAATTCCCCGTCTCTCCCCTCCTAGTTCTTGTCTCACATCTCAGCCAGGGATCATATCCCTAAGCTCTGATACCAACTGTGACGCCCCCAGAATAGGTATACAACACCCATTCTGAGTCGCCAAATACATGGTACAGAAAGCAAACTACAACTTCAATAATACAATTGTCGTGCAAAATACGACAACACATACTGTGAGTTTAAATACAAATATTGTCTTCTAGACAATATCCACACTCAAATAAATCCTCATTACAATTATTCAAACACTATTTTACAGAAATAGTGAGGACTGCTAATACATCTTTCTAGAACCATCACTCCATACCCCGACTAGATCCTGCTATGTTCTCACCTCCTGAGAAGAAAAATGGAACAAAAAGGAAAAGGGTGAGCTCAACTAGCCCAGTAAAGAATATTATGACTAAGATAATATACAACAAATTATCGTTAGTCTTCAACAGGGAAAAATCTGATAGAATATAATCGACAACAAGTTTTAGATCAACAACTGCAGCGGAAACAGCAAACCATTAGAAGAGTCAAGTAGAGAAAGAATTCTACTATCTTCTAAGATTTAAAAGTCCATCATCAATATTTTATCCCTGTAACATCAATTAATAATCATCTTTAACCAAATATTCATCTTTGCACTACAGGCCAAAGATATTCATTTGTATCATCAGTCGGTCATGTTCATCTCAACACCTGTTCATCTTTGCACTACAGGCCAAAGATATTCATCAAGTAATTATACATCTTTGCACTACAGGCCAAAGATATTCAGTAATATCATCATTTAGGACTGAGGATGATGAAAAATATCTTAAAGAGAACGAATCCAATGAGACAGAAGGACAAATAGTAGGGATTCGTATAACAGTTTATCCAAGATCAATAATACTTCATAATAATCAATTGTGAAGCAGAATTCAAAAATAAAGATCAAAACATGGATACAATCAAAGATAGTAACCATAATAGACATCTTGGACAAAAAGGGAAAATTTTATTTTTCGGTGAATAGTGCCGTATTCGTGAATAGTGCCGTATACGTGAATAGTGCCGTATACGTGAATAGTAACCCCGACACAAAAAGTTCCAAATTTGATAAAAACTCATATCAATATTTCAGCATAATGATATTGAAGAAAATAATATCATTAAGAAGAAAATAATATCCCTTACCTCAAAATATCAGTACTTCTGGTCGGAATACCGGTATAAGGCTGAAAGAAACTTGCTCTGATGAATAGAAACTCTCAAAGTATCTAAATACTCACAAAATACACTCAATAATCTAGAGAGAGAAAGAGAGAAAACTTGTTTCTGGTGTGATTTTCAATTCTAACTTAGCCCTCTATTTATAGGAAAATTTTGGTAGGTTTGACCTGCAACCTGATGGCTTTACCTGCTACTATTCCCACCTACCACATTTGAAATATAATTCAGCACATTTCTTCACCAACCACAAGTGGGGCCCACCAATTCTAGAATTTTCCACCAAAATGATAAACTCCGAAAATTCAACAATTTCTGAACCAGTCATCTTGTAAAATTCGTAATAAATCATACGTTCATTTTTAACGGTTCAAAATTTGTGGACATATACTCAACTTATATATGTATAACATATCCAAAAATTACCACGATCCAACGGTCGGATTAAAAATTATAACCCCCGCAAAATATCTCAAAAACCCTGATTTTTAATACCTCCATTCCGACAAAAATACGGATAAAAATCTCAACATTAACTCCTTCATTTTTAACCACAAAAATATATCCCTCATTTATATCCACATAAAATAAATATTTTCTTATCATATGAATCAATAATTAATTATTCACAAATAATATTACAGAATCACATTTATGACAACCAGGCCGTTCCCAGGAAAGAGGGGGCTTTCCAATAAGGATTTCTCCTTACTGGCGCGCAATTAGATGACCAAACCTCTCCTTAGACAGAACTTTCTAGACATTGCCAATAATGTTATCTAATAATATTATTCAAATAATATGAATTATTGATCTGATAAATGAAAATACTGTGCAGCAACAATTATTGAAACAACAATAATATAAAATATCAACGCAGCAATTATTGAATCAATAAAATAAAATATTGAATAATAACTACTGTAACAATTATTGAGTAGTGCCTTCTTACGTAAGAATCAATAATTGGTGCAATACCGTGTGCTACTGTATTTTAACCACCGGGTATTCCAACAGTATTAACGGTAACAACTACGCCGTTATTTATAAACAACTTATACTTGTCGTTTTCTTCATCCAATCGCTTTCCGTTATGGGGCCCACACAAGGCTGCGTCGTCGTACGAATATTCCCCGACAGCAAGAATATTCCACGACCAACCGAATATTCACCGACCAAAAATAAATATTTTATAACCACTTGCTTATTTTGCAAAATTTACACATTTCACCCATAACCAAAGTATTATATCAAATTAACCCCTTATTATTCACAATAATATTTAGAGAAAATTTGATTTTATTCATTAATAAGTTGGGGTCTTACATAATCAGTGTACTTAACCTAGTATATATATTTTCCTTTTAATTAAAAATTAATTTCACATTGAACTCCTACTATATATATATAGTACTCCCACTACTACGCTCTGCTTTCACGCTTGCCAAGTAAGAACTGAAAGGCACTATCCAGTTAATAGCTTATACTATATGCACTCTTCACCTAATCTTAATTGTTTATAACTGCTTTACCAATCTTGTGTCCACCCAAATTTTATGCAGTACAATCCAGAATTTATTTATATGAACTAATTAAGATTGGTTTGGCATTCTAAACGCTATCAAGGTCAAAAATAATTAAGAGCTCTGGCCGGGGTCTGATCACACAAATTTTAAAGATAAAATTAATATGCCAAATAAAATAAATTTTGGACTGTGGTTTCATCATGGATTGATTGGAAGTAAAGTTATTTAGAAAAAAACACTGAAAACTTTTCAAATTTACTACTAGTAGTTTACAAGTAAATTTTCTCTCTCTTAACAAGCATAGTGTGTCATGCGGATTGCACGCTCCATGGACGCGTCGCGTGGGTGTTGAATTAGATGATGCCAATTGCCATGCCATGCCATGCCATGCCACATAGAATCGAAGTTTCATTTTGGAAATTCATTTCGTCAACCCATTAATTAATTGTTAATCTTTATTTATTCACGAATTCACACCCTTTGCAAATTGCAACCATTGTTTGCTGATATCATAATCAACAAATTATCCTTTCTCTTTCTCTCGACTCTATCCCCTCCCTATGGAAAAACAAATACCCTCAGACAAATAACTTCTTCGTTTCTTTCGGACGAGTTACTTAATTACTAGCTACTGGATCACTTTTTTTATATAAATAAACACTTTCCCTAATAATCATTAGATGGAGTTCTTCAACAAGCAAGCTGTTAGACTTAAGAGCCACCTTGACAAATACCTAGTGGCCGACGATGACCAGCAAACCGTCCGGCAGAGCCCTAACGGCTCATCTCGTAAATCCCGATGGCTGGTGGAAAGCGTTGACACCAACACTCACGTTATCCGACTCAAAAGTTGTCACGGCCGATATCTCACCGCCTCCAATTCCCCTTTCCTTCTCACGGTCACGGGAAACAAGGTTCTTCAAACCATACCCGACAACATGAAGGACTTATCCATCGAGTGGCAGCCGATACGGGACGGGTTTCAGGTGATGCTTAGGGGTTTTGGCGGTACGTATTTACGCGGGAACGGAGGGACACCGCCGTGGAGGAACTCGGTCACGCATGATAGACGTCCTCATACCGGCTCAACTCAGAACTGGGTTTTGTGGGGAGTAGAGGGTGTAGATATACCTGAAGATGAGCAGTTAAATGATTATTTTTCATTAGTTTCAAGCTTTTCTTCGCTTTCCGATGAGCTTTCCGGCTTGGACGGCCTTGTGTCTCCGGTGTCGATAGTCTCTGCTGGTAACTCACCTAGGTTTTTTTCAAACAAGGTATGTTTTTCTCAATCTAGACAAAATTTAAAGATTAGAAGAAAGTACTGAATCATACGTACCGTTTTTATAAAAAATTTAACCAATTCTGCAGTTGGATTATTCATAATCAATTGGGTGAGTTTAATTGGCAAACGTTTTCATTAATTCCAAGATTATTTCTTTGGAGACTAAACCGCACCTGGGACTTGGAGGATGACAGAGTCCTTTTCGTGGGGACAGTCGACCAATGATAGTAGGGCACGCTAACTCTTCTAGAGGATATGTCGTGTGACATGAAATACAACTATATTTAGGCCGACTATAATTGCCCCCTTTACTGCATAGCTGAATATATATAAAAAATTTATATTTTTATATATTAAAATAATATTTCGTGAGTTTCTATAAAACTTATTCCCTTTAATTTAATTATATATATATAGAGAGAGAGAGAATGATATGTGAAAAACGTTAGTTATTAATACTGTTTGAACTAACGTTAATTTAGCCGTCCAATATTAGAGTTAATAGCTGAGATGAATGCCCAACCGCTAGAGGGAGTAGCGACCAATAATAAATTAAAAAATTCTCTGTGCTAGCAGCTAGAGGGAGTAGTGGCCAGTCAAAACGTTGTATTTTTGACTGGCCGCTACTCCCTCTAGCGGCCAGCACAGAGGATTTTTTAATTTGGCCCAATACCCAGCAGCTAGAGGGAGTAGCGGCCAACAAAAAAAATTTATCCAATTACTGATTATCCTAATTATTCTCATACATACTACTTATTAATTAGTAAAATAAAATAATAAAAAATTATAAGTATAATTATAATTATAATCAATAATTATCTTTATACTTATCCTTATACTTATTAATAGATTTTCCTTATACATATTACTTATTAATCACTAAAATAAAATAATAAAAAATTATAAGAATAATTATAAGGATAATCAGTAATTATCTTTATACTTATCTTTATACTTATTAACAAAATAAGTATGTATAAGAATAATTACTGATTATCGTCTTATGATTTTTAATTATAAATAGGAAATAGTGATTGAGTTTATATATTTGAGTAGGAATATAATATAAATTCAATCACTATTTTCTATTTATAATTAAAAATCATAAGACAGATAATTATTAATTATCCTTATACATACTTATTTTATTAATAAGTATAAGGATAATTACTGATTATACTTATAATTATTTATTATTTTATTTTACTAATTAATAAATACCATGTATGAGAATAATTAGGATAATCAGTAATTGACCAATTTTTTTTGTTGGCCGCTACTCTCTCTAGCGGCCAGCAAAGATGATTTTTTAATTTATTGTTGGCCGCTATTCCCTCTAGCGGCTGGGCATTCATCTCAGCCATTAACTCTCATATTGGACGACTAGATTAACGTTAGTTCAAACAGTATTAATAGCTAACGTTTTTCACGGATCATTCCCCTATATATATATATATATATATATATATATATATATATATATATATATATATATATATATATATATTGACCCATAGTTAGTATTGTCAACTTAAGATTATCCTTATAAAAGATTGTGAGCGTTCATCCGGTGATAGAACGGTTTAATAGAATTTTCGTCCGCAATTTAGTTTTCAGTATTCTATAGTTCAACATTGCAGACGAGACAGATAACCAAAATATCATTCCTTTACAATTCTTCCGTCAATAGTATTAAACTACGGAGCTTGATTTAAAAAAAAAAAAATTGGCATCTGCTGTATTAAACTGCAAAGCATTCAAAATTTAAAAAAAAAATGGCATATGTAGTATTAAACTCGAGGAGCATGTGCAACACTAAAGAGAGGAAAGCGAAAGGGATAAGAAACTATATCCTTTTGAGATTCTTATTTTTTTAAGGAAAGTGAAAAGTAGAAGAAAATATAATTTTCAAAATCTACAATTTAATACTGTGGACGGGAAAATTGTAAAGGTGAAGTATTTTGGTTTTTTGTCTCGTTCACAGTATTAAACTACGGAATACTGAAAACTAAACTGTGGACGGGACTTCTATTTAACCGTTCGATTTTCAGGTGAACGATCACGTTTTGTCAATGGATCAATCCCATATATATATATATATATATATATATATATATATATATATATATATATATATATATTTCCCATATATATATACTGTCCATTCAACAAATCAGTGACTGATATTTAGAATGAGAAATTACCGTCCGCTAGTGTAACGACCCCAAAATAGGTCCATTCCATCCAACCTATTCTGAGTCGCCAAATACATGGTATAGAAAAAAAAATTGTAACTTTATTACAACAATTGTCGTGCAAAATACAACAACACATATGCTATAAGTTTGGATACAAATATATACCAAATGTGACTCATGTTCCAACCGTGGACGTCACCTCACAATGACACCTTACATAAAGGTATAGTCAAAAACTGTTTTATAAATTAGAATATTTGGGAAGTGCTCAAGGAAACCTTCGTACATGGGAGGCCACGCGATGGGAGGCCACGCGTCTAGGTTATGATAGATATCATATGGCCACAGATTTATCCTTGGTTGACCCAATAGACCCCAAAGAAAAACGAGAAGATTACTATCATATTCTTCCCAATGGTAAGTCTTCTCTTGACTTATCATTATCTCCACTGTCTCTAATTGAGAATTATACTTCAAACAAACACCAAGATTATATAGGTAGTGCCCATAAATATACTCAGCAAGTGGATGAGCACAACCCTGTCTTATGATGACACGAGGTTGTGTGTCATTAGACATCTTGTATGATAGTAACAAAACACCCTTCCAACGTTGGGTACACCTTACCCTATTGGATTCACCAAATATAACTACTAAATGAACTTTTCTATACTGCTTCGGGAGAACATCCACAGCTAGAGACCACCGTTCTATTTCCCCGTTACCCTCGCTCGACCCAGCTACACTCTTATTACCTGAAAGGAATTGTGAAGCAAAAGGGTGAGCACAACTAGCTCAGTAAAGAATATCATGACTAAAGATAATTCAATTATCAATAGCCTTCATCAACAATAAATCAGAGATTTAGAACATATGGTAAATGATAAAAATTTCAACCATAGTTGCAGCGGAACGAGCAATCCATTAGAAGAGTCAAATAGACTATAAAGTCTATTATCTTCTCCATGTTAAAAATCCACCAACAATATTTTATCCATGTAACATCACTCAACAGTTCCTTTCCACAATCATATGAATAACTCATAATCATAATTGTGACTATAAATTTTTCTTCGCACCCAGGACGAAGAATATTTTCATCACTTGTCTTTACCTGAAACATCAAAGATCATGGTTATACCAAATCACAGTTCCTGTTTATAATCATACTAACAAATCCATCTTTGCACTATGGGCCAAAGATATTCATCAACAAACCATCTTTGCACTACAGGCCAAAGATATTCAACAACAGTTCATCTTTGCACTACAGGCCAAAGATATTCAACAACAGGCCATCTTTGCACTACATGCCAAAGATATTCATCAACAATTCATATTTGCACTACAGGCCAAATATATTCATATCTCAAAGAAATATATAATCATTTCAGAATTTATATAAACAATAATTATAACCATGTTGATCAATTCACCTTTGCACTTAAGCTTAAGATATTCAATTATAAATTCAATGGTCATGATCATACCAGTCACAATTCAACTTTGCACTACAGGCCAAAGAGAACCCTAGTCATGATCATACCAATAATCTACCCATCTTTACACTCCAGTGAAAGAGAATTTCAACATCAGGGTTATAAAAATGTTATATATGATGATAAAAATAATATCATCAACATATAGTTTTAATCTCAAGAGTAATATTCGTAACTCATGAATAGTAACCCCGACACAAAAGATAGAAATTCTACAATAAAATTCATACCAATATTTCGGTATAATGATATTGAAAGAATAACATTTTATAAACAATTTATTTTAATTGTTTACACTTTACTAATTAATGCATTTAATCATCATAAAATGCCAACTCTTACAATTTCATCATCAATAACCAAAACCCTCATAAAAAATCTGCGTATACCTCATATAGGATTCTCAAGCCATAAAATCCTACTTTCCAATTTTCTTTCTTCACAAAACATATTTAATTCATTTACTCATAACTAGACCATTTTCATGAAAAATACCAAATCAGTTCCAAAAATATTTCTTTTCTGGGATTTAGCATAATATAGTCCCATAGTGAACATATATTTTTCTCAGAATTTTTAAAAGTCATTTACTATTTTTCATATGGCCAAAATAGCCGAATATTTAGACATTTATCAAAAATTGTACTTTTATCTAAAAATTCTGAAATTTACAGAGTATACTTCTATCATACACATGTACTCCCAATAAAAATTTCATCAATTTTGGAGTTAACCACAAGGAATTATAAGCGGTTACTTTTAAAATAGTCTTTTCTCATAAAATTCTTAACTCTCAATCTATACATCCAAAAATCACCATTTTTGGACACAATCAAGAAAACTCATCAAAATATCATTTTGAATTTTTCCAGAATTTTTGAAGATCAGAAAAATTACGAAACTGAAAATCATAACAACCCTTAAAATCCATTACTATCCCTTACTATCCCTTACTATCACTTACCTCAAAAGAGCAGTACTTCTGATCGGTATAAGGCTGAAGGAAACTTGCACTGATGAATAGCAACTCACCAAGTATCTAAATACTCACAAAATATGCTTCATAATATAGAGAGAGAAAGAGAGAAAGCGAGAAAGCTTATGTTTCTGGTGTGATTTTCAATTCTAACTTAGCCCTCTATTTATAGGAAAATTTTGGTAGGTTTGACCTGCAACCTGATGGCTTTACCTGCTACTATTCCCACCCACCACATTTGAAATATAATTCAGCACATTTCTTCACCAACCACAAGTGGAGCCCACCAATTCTAGAATTTTCCACCAAAATGATAAACTCTGAAAATTCAACAATTTCTGAACCAGTCATCTCGTAAAATTCATGATAAATCATACGTTCATTTTTAACGGTTCAAAATTTGTGGACATATACTCAACTTATATATGTATAACATATCCAAAAATTACCACGATCCAACGGTCGGATTAAAAATTATAACACCCGCAATATTTCTCAAAAACCCTGATTTGATTTTTAATACCTCCATTCCGATAAAAATACTGATAAAACACCTCAACATTAACTCCTTCATTTTTAACCACAAAAATATATCCCTCATTTATATCCACATAAAATAAATATTTCCTTATCATATGAATCAATAATTAATTATTCATAATTAAATATTACAGAATCACATTTATGACAACCAGGCCGTTCCCAGGAAAGAGGGGGCTTTCCAATAAGGATTTCTCCTTACTGGCGCGCAATTAGATGACCAAACCTCTCCTTAGACAGAACTTTCTAGACATTGCCAATAATGCTATCTAATAATACTATTCAAATAATATGAATTATTGATCTGATAATGGGAAATACTGTGCAGCAACAATTATTGAACAACAATAATACAAAATTTCAACGTAGCAATTATTGAATCAATAAAATAAAATATTGAACAGTAATTACTGTAACAATTATTGAGTAGTGCCTTCTTACGTAAGAATCAATCATTTCAAAAATACTATGCAATACCGTGTGCTACTGTGCAATAACGCGTATTACTGTATTTTAACCACCGGGTATTCTAACAGTGTTAACGGTAACAACTACGCCGTTATTTGTAAAAACTCAAATTTGTCGTTTTCTTCACCCGACAGTTATTCTGTTATGGGGCCCACAAATAGCTGCGCCGTCGTACGAATATTCTCCGACAGAAAGAATATTCCACGACCAAACGAATATTCCCCGACAACAATGATTATTTTATAACCACTTGCTTATTTTGAAAAAAAATTCATATTTCACCCATAACTTTAAACTTTTATCAATTTAACCATTTACTGAATAGTAATTATAAGAAAAATTGCATACTTTTATTTCATAAAATTCGGGGTCTTACAATCTCCCCTCCTTATGAAATTTCGTCCTCGAAATTTACGTACCTGGTATTTCAAAGAATTGAGAATACATTCCTTTCATTTCAGATTTCATCTTCCCTGTCATCATAATTTCTCCATTGCTCATCTCCTGTATTTCATATATCATTCTAGAATACAGCTTCAAAACAAGGGTTAATTTAACAAATTAACATATCACATAATATCCCGATATTATGACTGACCAACAAATAAGCTTAGGTAGGACACACTAGCGAAGGATTTACTCATCTCTCCCCTCCTAGTTATATTCCCCGATCTCCGCCAGAGATCATATCCCTAAGCTCTGATACCAAATGTAACGACCCCAAAATAGGTCCATTCCATCCAACCTATTCTGAGTCGCCAAATACATGGTATAGAAAAAAAAATTGTAACTTTATTACAACAATTGTCGTGCAAAATACAACAACACATATGCTATAAGTTTGGATACAAATATATACCAAATGTGACTCATGTTCCAACCGTGGACGTCACCTCACAATGACACCTTACATAAAGGTATAGTCAAAAACTGTTTTATAAATTAGAATATTTGGGAAGTGCTCAAGGAAACCTTCGTACATGGGAGGCCACGCGTCTAGGTTATGATAGATATCATATGGCCACAGAATTATCCTTGGTTGACCCAATAGACCCCAAAGAAAAACGAGAAGATTACTATCATATTCTTCCCAATGGTGAGTCTTCTCTTGACTTATCATTATCTCCACTGTCTCTAATTGAGAATTATACTTCAAACAAACACCAAGATTATATAGGTAGTGCCCATAGATATACTCAGCAAGTGGATGAGCACAACCCTGTCTTATGATGACACGAGGTTGTATGTCATTAGACATCTTGTATGATAGTAACAAAACACCCTTCCAACGTTGGGTACACCTTACCCTATTGGATTCACCAAATATAACTACTAAATGAACTTTTCTATACTGCTTCGGGAGAACATCCACAGCTAGAGACCACCGTTCTATTTCCCCGTTACCCTCGCTCGACCCAGCTACACTCTTATTACCTGAAAGGAATTGTGAAGCAAAAGGGTGAGCACAACTAGCTCAGTAAAGAATATCATGACTAAAGATAATTCAATTATCAATAGCCTTCATCAACAATAAATCAGAGATTTAGAACATATGGTAAATGATAAAAATTTCAACCATAGTTGCAGCGGAACGAGCAATCCATTAGAAGAGTCAAATAGACTATAAAGTCTATTATCTTCTCCATGTTAAAAATCCACCAACAATATTTTATCCATGTAACATCACTCAACAGTTCCTTTCCACAATCATATGAATAACTCATAATCATAATTGTGACTATAAATTTTTCTTCGCACCCAGGACGAAGAATATTTTCATCACTTGTCTTTACCTGAAACATCAAAGATCATGGTTATACCAAATCACAGTTCCTGTTTATAATCATACTAACAAATCCATCTTTGCACTATGGGCCAAAGATATTCATCAACAAACCATCTTTGCACTACGGGCCAAAGATATTCAACAACAGTTCATCTTTGCACTACAGGCCAAAGATATTCATCAACAGGCCATCTTTGCACTACATGCCAAAGATATTCATCAACAATTCATATTTGCACTACAGGCCAAATATATTCATATCTCAAAGAAATATATAATCATTTCAGAATTTATATAAACAATAATTATAACCATGTTGATCAATTCACCTTTGCACTTAAGCTTAAGATATTCAATTATAAATTCAATGGTCATGATCATACCAGTCACAATTCAACTTTGCACTACAGGCCAAAGAGAACCCTAGTCATGATCATACCAATAATCTACCCATCTTTACACTCCAGTGAAAGAGAATTTCAACATCAGGGTTATAAAAATGTTATATATGATGATAAAAATAATATCATCAACATATAGTTTTAATCTCAAGAGTAATATTCGTAACTCATGAATAGTAACCCCGACACAAAAGATAGAAATTCTACAATAAAATTCATACCAATATTTCGGTATAATGATATTGAAAGAATAACATTTTATAAACAATTTATTTTAATTGTTTACACTTTACTAATTAATGCATTTAATCATCATAAAATGCCAACTCTTACAATTTCATCATCAATAACCAAAATCCTCATAAAAAATCTGCGTATACCTCATATAGGATTCTCAAGCCATAAAATCCTACTTTTCAATTTTCTTTCTTCACAAAACATATTTAATTCATTTACTCATAACTAGACCATTTTCATGAAAAATACCAAATCAGTTCCAAAAATATTTCTTTTCTGGGATTTAGCATAATATAGTCCCATAGTGAACATATATTTTTCTCAGAATTTTTAAAAGTCATTTACTATTTTTCATATGGCCAAAATAGCCGAATATTTAGACATTTATCAAAAATTGTACTTTTATCTAAAAATTCTGAAATTTACAGAGTATACTTCTATCATACACATGTACTCCCAATAAAAATTTCATCAATTTTGGAGTTAACCACAAGGAATTATAAGCGGTTACTTTTAAAATAGTCTTTTCTCATAAAATTCTTAACTCTCAATCTATACATCCAAAAATCACCATTTTTGGACACAATCAAGAAAACTCATCAAAATATCATTTTAAATTTTTCCAGAATTTTTGAAGATCAGAAAAATTACGAAACTGAAAATCATAACAACCCTTAAAATCCATTACTATCCCTTACTATCCCTTACTATCCCTTACCTCAAAAGAGCAGTACTTCTGATCGGTATAAGGCTGAAGGAAACTTGCACTGATGAATAGCAACTCACCAAGTATCTAAATACTCACAAAATATGCTTCATAATATAGAGAGAGAAAGAGAGAAAGCTTATGTTTCTGGTGTGATTTTCAATTCTAACTTAGCCCTCTATTTATAGGAAAATTTTGGTAGGTTTGACCTGCAACCTGATGGCTTTACCTGCTACTATTCCCACCCACCACATTTGAAATATAATTCAGCACATTTCTTCACCAACCACAAGTGGAGCCCACCAATTCTAGAATTTTTCACCAAAATGATAAACTCTGAAAATTCAACAATTTCTGAACCAGTCATCTCGTAAAATTCATGATAAATCATACGTTCATTTTTAACGGTTCAAAATTTGTGGACATATACTCAACTTATATATGTATAACATATCCAAAAATTACCACGATCCAACGGTCGGATTAAAAATTATAACACCCGCAATATTTCTCAAAAACCCTGATTTGATTTTTAATACCTCCATTCCGATAAAAATACTGATAAAACACCTCAACATTAACTCCTTCATTTTTAACCACAAAAATATATCCCTCATTTATATCCACATAAAATAAATATTTCTTATCATATGAATCAATAATTAATTATTCATAATTAAATATTACAGAATCACATTTATGACAACCAGGCCGTTCCCAGGAAAGAGGGGGCTTTCCAATAAGGATTTCTCCTTACTGGCGCGCAATTAGATGACCAAACCTCTCCTTAGACAGAACTTTCTAGACATTGCCAATAATGCTATCTAATAATACTATTCAAATAATATGAATTATTGATCTGATAATGGGAAATACTGTGCAGCAACAATTATTGAACAACAATAATACAAAATTTCAACGTAGCAATTATTGAATCAATAAAATAAAATATTGAACAGTAATTACTGTAACAATTATTGAGTAGTGCCTTCTTACGTAAGAATCAATCATTTCAAAAATACTATGCAATACCGTGTGCTACTGTGCAATAACGCGTATTACTGTATTTTAACCACCGGGTATTCTAACAGTGTTAACGGTAACAACTACGCCGTTATTTGTAAAAACTCAAATTTGTCGTTTTCTTCACCCGACAGTTATTCTGTTATGGGGCCCACAAATAGCTGCGCCGTCGTACGAATATTCTCCGACAGAAAGAATATTCCACGACCAAACGAATATTCCCCGACAACAATGATTATTTTATAACCACTTGCTTATTTTGAAAAAAAATTCATATTTCACCCATAACTTTAAACTTTTATCAATTTAACCATTTACTGAATAGTAATTATAAGAAAAATTGCATACTTTTATTTCATAAAATTCGGGGTCTTACAGCTAGACTTATTAGCGGACGTGTTTAATCAAAATTCTTAACCCTTTTGCCCCTATATACTATTCTACTACTCCCTAGCTTAGCTTATACCATAGCTTATATCAAGGAAAGGAAAGGAAAGGAAGAAGCCTCCCTCAAGACTCTCTCACTGTTACGTCTATATCTTTTATCACACGTGTAAGATCATGATTGAGTTTGACACGTGGGTTCAACGTGGCTGAGTGCGAATTCAACTCCTATCAGTTATTACTGGGTGGGTGGAAAACACCTCAGCCACCCTCTGCATTGTTTTTTTTATCTTCCTTGAGATAGTAACCCAGACGGACGGTGATAGCTGTAATGGCGATTAGGTCACTCTTTTCTCGAGCAGGTGCTATACAACATCTCCACTACGCTATCCTTTTCTTTCATCCCCCAACACCCAGACACTATTTTTTCTCTCCTCTACTTTTTTCTCTCTCCTACCCGACCCCCACCATTCTAGACCCATCTCAGTTAATTCATCCACTCTCATCTTCATTCTCAAACACGGACGCCCCTCTTTCTTCACCCGAACTAGTTAACGAGCTCTCTCGGATTCTCAGTGACTTTCGAAACCCTAAACACGACATTGAATCCGCCCTCAGTGATCCATTCTCATCCAATATATCCACCAATTTGATTGAACAGGTCTTAAAACGCTGCCAAAATCTTGGATTCTCTGTCCATAGATTCTTTCACTGGGCTAAGCAATTGCCTGGTTTTGAACATACTCACGACACCTACCATAATCTTATCGACATATTAGGGAGTAGTAAGCAATTCCCTTTGATATGGGACTTTCTTATAGATATGAGAGAGACCCGATGTTGTGAAATTACCTCTGAGATGTTCTGGGTTATTTTTAGGGCTTACAGTAGAGCTAATTTGCCTGCTGATGCCATTACGGCTTTTAACAAAATGGTTGATTTTGGCTTTGAACGGGGTATGCATGATCTGGATCAGCTTTTGTATTCCTTGTGTAAAAGGAAGCATGTGAAACATGCCCAACAGTTTTTTGATGGAGTCAAGTACGAATTTACACCTACTGTGAAAACTTATACTAGCATTTTGATGAGGGGCAAAAGGGTAAAGAATTTTGATTAAACACGTCCGCTAGTAAGTCTAGCGGACGGTAATTTCTCATTCTAAATCTCAGCCACTAATTTGTTAAACGGCCGGTATGAATGCTATACGTCACTTTTTGATCCATAGCTATCGTTGTAAAAAAAAAGCTAGTCTTACAACTCATCGTGACCCTCCATCTTAAGATCGAATGGTTTAATAAAGCTTTCATCCGCAGTTTAGTTTTCAGTATTCTACCCCTCAGTTATAATTTTCATGTCCGCAGTATTAAACTGCGGACACTGGGTATAAAAAAAAATTTACATCCGCAGTATTAAACTGCGGAGCCTGATAAACTTAATTTTTTTTTTACATTCTTCATTCATTCCTTTCCTTCTCCATTCTCTCTCATGCCCTTACTTCTATCAGGCATCAAACTAATTTGGGAACTCAGGCGGATGGAAATACCCACCTAGAACTCAGCCAATCATAAAATTCAATACGAAGTCATCCGTCATCCCTAAGCCGAATCGATTCGTAGGAACCCGATCCTAAAATTAAGACCCAAAGACATATGTTATCATCGCCCGAACCCGAACCCGAACCCGACCCGATCCCGATCCCGATCAAAAGAGTTTTATGAGGGTCTTATCAGGATTCAACAAAAGAAAAAACATGATGAAAAATTAAAAGATAATTTATGGAAATAAGAAGAAGGGAGAATGACAAAAGTAAATTACATTCAGTAAAGTTTCAAGGGCATCAGTAGCACGAACTGAAGACCAAGAGAGCCGTCTCTCTGCCCCTTCAATGGTCACTAATTCTTGAGCCTGGGAAACAACAAGTACGATGTAATTATAATAATTATTAGAGCAATAGGCGTGAAGAGAATAATATAATGACCATTATAGAAGTAATCTCTAGGCGTACGTGAGAATGGCAACTAAGCCGTCCATTTGTAACTAGTTTTGGAGTATAGCAATCTAGAAGTAAAAGAAAAAAAATTGCTAAAATTATAGCGAGTGTTGAGTATGGGAAGAGGAATCAGTCTCCACTTTTCACAGAGATAATTGGAGTGAACATTTATCCGTACATCTAATAGCTCTCATAATCGAATTGGACCGAACATACATATATTCGAATTTAACTTGAAATGTTAAATTTATATTTGAATTTGAATTGTATTTAAGAATTTTATTCAAATTTGACTTGACTCGAATTCGATCTGACCCGGATCTAATTATATTCAAACTAGTCGCGAGCTTCAAATTCAAACTCGAATTCGAGTCTCCACATAATAACTAGATTTATAATAAATTGAATTTGTTATTTTACTTATAAATGAGAAAATATATTTACTATTACACCTTACAAATATAAAATCACAATTAAAATTTAAAAATAATAATTAATTATCCTAATTTGATTTAATTTAGTATATATTATATGAGAATGTATTGAGTATCTAATCGAATTTATATCAATGGAGTATGTATCGAATCGCAATCGAGAATTCGAATTATAATTTTACTCATATTTTTATTTCAAACATTTTTTATAATTAAATTTGAATCATATTATTAATGAATTTAAATATCATTGATATATTTTTGAGTGGAGTCCGAATATATGCCACCAAAAAAGAAGCTGGTTAGTGTAAGGTTTAAAAGAAGCAACCCCGCACTAGTCACCACCATCCACCTCCACTAGTAAACTACACTTCAAGACTACTTCCACTACTTACAAAAAGATACCAATAGTAATAGTATTACATTACATGTGGCATTTTATTCCCCTTTATGGTAGTGATTTCATCACTTGGAGTTGGGGAGATTTATTAGGTCGTGATGGAGCTAGAAACCTTACCGGATTCCTATGAAAAGATTTTATATATGATCAATGTTTAATTAGTAGTAGTATTTGTTAATAATTATTTTATCGCCTTAATACTCCACTAATCATTAGAAATTTCCATTGTGGGTTTCCTAATTAGATCATTAGTTTAGTGTTCTGTTCTGGAGTAACGTAACCCATATTTAGGAATAAACATCTACTTACAACTTATTATTAAGCTAAGCTAAGCTACGTGGAGTACTTATTTTCACAAGTTATTTTTTATACGAGTGCACAACTCATTTACTCTATTATTCATGTAAGGGGCGGGTAACTTATGTAAATATCGAAAATATTAGTAATTCTTTAAAATAGATATTAACAAAAAAATCCTAAAGGAGTCGGTCTATGGGCCCCATTATTATTGACACAATCAATGGTAATGCATGAGCTTCTTGGCTTCTTCTAAGGTCTACCTACAACGACTCTTGGGTCTCGGCAATCAATTACTACGTGGTTTCCCACGCAAAATACATAGTATACGTAACACGCGCATGACAAAACCAACCGTGTCATTGGAGTATATATTTTATTTTACCAGTCTGTCTGTCTGTCAGTTAGTCATATGTGGCTGCCGCTGACTGCCAAATTGTCACGTGTAATTTCCTTACTAGCCACCATTTTACCTTCTTTCTCTCTCCTCTCTCTCTCTATATATATATATATACAGGAGTTGCCCGAAAATAACATCTTCTCTACCTAAAAAGACTCCACCTACAACTACTACTACTAGTTTTACTACTACCATTTCTAACTCATACTGATAATTCCATCATTGTTTTAAAAAAACAGAGCCGTTCATTTCAAATTCATCAACAAACAACGGCAATGGATCTCTTCCAAAACGCCAAGGCAGTCCGCCTCCGGAGTCACCACAACAAGTACCTGACAGCTGAAGAAGACGAAGAATCCGTCAGCCAAGACCGCAACGGATCCTCCAAGAACGCCCGCTGGACCGTCGAATTCCTCCCCGACGACAATAACATTAACAACAACATAATCCGCCTCAAGAGCTGTTACAACAAGTACCTCACGGCCTCCAATCAGCCATTTCTCCTCGGCATGACAGGCCGCAAAGTCCTCCAAACTCTCCCCCGCCGCCTTGATTCCTCCGTCGAGTGGGAACCCATTCGAGATGGCCACGGCCAGGTCAAGCTTAGGACTCGTTACGGCCAGTTCCTCCGTGCCAACGGCGGCCTTCCGCCCTGGAGAAACTCTGTTACTCATGATATCCCTCATCGGACCGCTACCCAAGAATGGATATTTTGGCATGTTGACATCGTCGAGATCGTCGTCCAATCGCCGGCGGGAAAGCCACCGCCCAAGTTAATTCCTCACGCTGATTCTTCCGCTTCTTCTGATTCTAGCTCGCCTTCTACTGCTTCCTCTGCCAGTTTTTCCAGACAAGAGGTTTGATTCTAAATCCCAATATACTTCCTTTCGGATCAAAATGAAATAGTTCCATTGGCCATTTGGAAAATTTATGAAAATTAAAAATATATTTTTATTTCAAGTTGAGTTGTACTATACCTTCATTCTTTTTTCAAGTTTACCTCTAAATTTAGTGAGTATAGATGTAATTTAATTTGTATCATTTTATCCTACCATCAAAATAAGTGGGACTCATTTTTAATTGGAACAAAAAACTGGTCGAATGGGACTATTTTTGTTGATTTTATTACTTTATTAGGCCTATTTTTGTCCTTCTTGTTGATTTTGTGTTTTGTTGTTTGGTTGATTTCAGTCGGCTAATTCGCTTGTAAATTTCCCTCCAAAGAGGGAAGAAGGGAGGACTATATATTATCATGTTGCAAACGAATATGGGGATGTAGATGAGGATGGGGAGGAGTTTGTAATTACGTTTAAGGGGAATGGGGTTGATGAGTTGAACCATAGGTTGGAGGAAGAGACTGGTCTTACGGATATAACTATTTGTTCGCGGAGCCCATTGAATGGAAAGCTTTACCCTCTTAGATTGCAGCTTCCTCCTAATAATGTGACTATGAATGTTGTTGTAGTTCAATCCTCTCCAAAAGGTGAGCTTTTCATATGAATTACTACCTTCATTCTGCAAAAAGAATCTCATTTGCAAAATATTAAAAATTTGAGGATATATTTTTATTTCATGTTTATCCTCTATATGTATTGAGTTTTTAGTTTTGTATTGTAGGCGGGATAATTAGCTTGTGATGTAAACTTGAAGATATACAATGGTTCCTAATTATTCTATTTAATTCATTATTTGATGTCTATGAATGCATTTTATGGAATTTGAAAACATTGTGTGTAGAATATTGAAGCAAAAAATTACAAGTAATCCAAGTGCTAGATACATACTTTGGTTCAAAAATGGCTTTTGGTTTCTTGATATGGGGCATCTTCATACTGTTGCATCTTAGTTTTAGATGGCCCAGTTTTCCAATCAAAGGACTTGGTCTAGATGAAGTTCCCACTTTTATGAGCTCAACGGAAGGGGAACTTTGTTAATCTTCCTAGAAATCATCAATACACATGTATAATCTTGAGGCTCGACTACAATAATGGAGTTCCTAATCTGATCTATAAGTGCGGTAATAAGGAATTCGTGATAATTCCATCGTTATCGGATTGATCTCTAGAGTAGGGTGCACATGTCAATTCATTTATTCATACACAAGAATATGCTTACAGAACACACAAGCATATACCTTCTGCTCACGTGGGGATGCTCGCAAGGAGGGTTAAAGAATGATGTTTTTTGTTGCAGTTAACTTAATGAATCAATGCTTTTTCAGTTTGCATTTAAACACGAGATATTGATAGATAATCATAAATCTTTTCGCTTACCATTTTTTTATCTTGATTTCAGGTGTATCAGTGGTGAAAACGGGAATACCTTTATAAATTGCAGTGAGGTTGCATTACTGTTTTGAACAAATAGTCAACTTCATGTTCTGTGCCTTCTACATCAAGCTTCTCCTTGCACTTGTTGGAAAACATTAAAACGAATAAGTTTGAGAAGCTTACATATATTACTCAGCTTTGATGTATACGGCATGAGTAGATAAGTTCCCGAGAGACGAAAGCTAAAGAAGGCATAATACTGGCAGCAATATTTATTCCTATGCTAAAAGTCCATGTTGTATAATGGTTTCGTGGCCTCGATCTCCTGCTTGTGTAGCATTTTCTCTTCCAGGGGCTAATAGCAAACTTGCAACTGATTTTTGTGTAAATTCTTTTGAGCACCTATAGATTTGAACAACTCTCTCTCTCTCTCTACTCCCCTTTTATTCAGTTGTACGTTATCGCTGTCAGTTGTGTTGACTGTTGAGACATTTTGTATACTGAAATTTCCATTTTGTGGTTTCATATGAACCTCTCCACCAGATAAATATAACTCATATATTATTATTTTTAAACATAATGTTTAAGTTTGTACGCATGTTTGCGCATTGTGGAAGTAACTGCATAGACAGAGGTGCAGTCAAACGGGCAGGAGTAGACATTAGCATATTCCATAGAACCTGCCTAAACGCCCAACTTGATATATGAGAACAATAAAAAAATCGAGTATTTAACTATAGAATAACAGGTAGAACGAATTCAGGTATAAATTTGTTTCAGACTTTCCCTGCTGACTTTTCATTTGCAGACCGGCTGTAGATGACCACTTGATACATACATACAACTTAGAACAAACAAACAGTCACCAATAATCCATACACGAACATGAGCCATCTCTGAAATGATGGAATCGAGCACGATCTCTTACAATTATATCCACATTATAGATTTTCGAAATCAGTTTGGTCACGTTGTGACAATCGTTGCAGACTCTGAGATTCTTGAATATACGAATCGGCACCCCCGGCTGTAAGTTTAAGAGCCCAAAAGTAATGGCAAGTCTCTCACTGTGCAGCCCAAGTGAATGTTGTTTACCATCAATAAGTTCGTCTATCATCGGTGCTTGTGAAACATCAGGAACATACCCTATTGCTTCCAGTTGGCTTTTTATGACATCCAAAAGTTTGTATATTTCTTTTGTTCTCGAGTGAGATGTGTCCCCAGCGAAGAACTCATGGGCAATACCATCTATCTCCATTGAGCTACAACCAGGCTCTTTCGTCACTCCCTTATCAGTCATCAATTTTCTTATCAACCCAACCTCTTCCCACCGACTAGCTGCTGCATAGACTCTGGAAAGAAGAACATAAACACCACTACAAACAGAACCTTCAGACTCGATGATCTGCCTAGCCACTTCTTCACTTAGCTCTAGACCTACATTTTTCTTGGAACAGGCATCTAGAAGACTCCTCCAGATCACCACATCAGGTTTCATGGGCATGTCTGAGACAAGATCAAGCGCCTCATCAATGAGGCCAGCTCGAGCAAAGAGATCAACCAGGCTTCCATAGTGCTCCAGCACCGGCTCTATTTTGTATTCAGTAATCATAATATCAAAATACTTGCGACCCTCAACTATCAAACCTCTATGATTGCAAGCACTCAATACACTGTTGAATGTGATAGAATTGGGCACTAACCCTTCTTCATGAACCATGAGATCAAAATATTCTAAAGCTGCTTCAGCCTTTCCATGCACGGCAAATCCTAGAATCATCGAATTCCACGAAGTTACATCCCGTTTCGCCATCCTCTCGAAAACCTGTCTAGCAATATCCAAAGAACCACATTTATAATACATATCTACCAATGAATTGTTTAATAGAACATTAGCCAATTCACAAGTACACTTCATTAAAACATAAGCATGAGACCACATTCCCAAAGACAGAGCCCCTAAACCAGCACAAGCAGTTACCACACTCTGCAGTACATAACCATCCGGCTCAAACAATGTTTGCAACTCACGGAACAATTTCAATGCATCATCAAACTCACCCAGCTGAACAAGCGCATCAATCATAACGTTCCAAGAAACAACACTTCTCTCAGGCATCTTCTCGAATATGTCTCGTGCATAGTCCAAACACCCACAAGATGCATAAAGATGAATCAAACTGTTGTTAATATAAACATCTGAGCCAAACCCAAGTTTCAAAGCATGAGAATGAAATTGTTTTCCTTCAGACATGGCAAATAAGTAAGCACAAGCCTTGAGAACAACTGGAAAAGTGTGTTTATCAGGAAGAGTACTTGCTGCATTCAACATTTTGTGGTACAGCAAAATGGCTTGTTCTTTTCGGTGATTGCTGTGAGCGCAAGCTCGAATGAGAGTGTTCCAAATGAAAGAATTGGGGGTTTCAATTTGGGTGAAGAGGCGGAAAGTGTAGTCAAGGTCATGTAAAGATGAGAAATGAAAGATTCGACTGTGAAGAAAGAGGGTGTCTGAATAATGGGTGGATGTTGTACGGAGTGTTTGGGCGTGGATTTGCTTGAGCTCAGACATGGAAGTGGATTGGTTTAAGAGGTGAAGGAGATGAGAGTGATGTTTGTTAAATTTGTGAAGTGAGGGAGTTTGGGAGGGTGGACTTGGTGACGTTACTGCAACTACCATCATGCTCACTCAGTTTGTAACAGAAATTTAACGGTCACTTGTATTTTTTTCTTCCTTTTCGTCTGATTATATTTCTGCTCTAAGACTTAAGTAGCATTCTACAGAACAGCTCAACTTATCACTGGGTAAACTTATGATGGCAACATGACTCAAGTTGATGTAGCAGCATTTTATGGATAAATACTAGTGGTGGTGGTTGTGTGTTTTTGGGTAGATTTGTAATAAATCAAAATTTTGACTCTTTGAATTACGAGTTCGGACATGAAAATTTAACATGCGTATATTTAAATTTTATTTAATTATATTTTGATTGATGAATAAAAATATAAATAAATGAAATTTAAATATACTCATATCCAATTTTTATGTTTACCTTAAAGATATCTTACGAGTTTGATTCGTCGGATCTACACATCACATGTTAATATAAATTTTAATTTTTTTTTAATCAGTATAAATATATATATTAATTAATTGTTTAAATAATCGGTTACTTTAAATGTTGCCTCCTGTAGTCCTGTGGCATTTACCCAACAAATTTATATATAGATTATTACCTTTCCACCCCTAAAAATATTCCAAGAAGTGCCAAATTTACCAACCCATTGGGCCAAAACTCACGGGGTCGGCCCAAATCATAAATTCAGTGCCGTTCTAGTACCATCCACCGTATAGGGGCCTATTGCCACCGAGCGACGCCATAACAAATTCCGTTAGAACCGTAACCGCCGCTTTGAATTTAAAGCAAAAAGTCAAATAAAAACTACTAAAAAGGAGGAAAAGGTTACGTACCTGTCACCGAAACCTTATAACATCCAACCGAAAACAGCCAGATCATCGAAATAAAATCGAAAATACACGCGCAGGAGAGCTTTTTTGATTTATTTAGGTGACAGTAAGGTTACCAAAATATATTCCCATAAAAATATCCCACTATATGCGTACCTTAGCCAAATGCTAGCTTGCGCGTACGGTTACCTCTGTGTCACAACCGTCCGACTCGCTGGGAGTTACCGATTGAATCGCTCTTCAAAGCTGATCAAGATTTCTAATCTTTCTCCAAGTTTTAAATATCTATACCAAAAGATTTCTGATCAGTTTTTTAGAGAGAGATGGGGATAGATTACTACAATGTGTTAAAAGTAGGACGGAATGCGGGCGAAGAAGACTTGAAGAAAGCTTACAAGAAGCTGGCAATGAAATGGCATCCAGATAAGAATATTTCTAACAATAAGACAGAAGCTGAAGCAAAATTCAAGCAGATCTCTAAAGCTTACGATGTTTTAAGCGATCCGCAGAAGCGTCAGATCTACGATCTCCATGGTGAAGATGCCTTGAATTCTGGACAGTTTCCTCCGCCGTCTCCCACAGGAACTGGTAACTCTGCGTTTAGATTCAATCGACGTGACGCAGAGAATATATTTGAGGAGATGTTTTGTGGATCGGAAAGTAGTGTATTGAAGAATTCCAATTCCAATTGTAATGAAAAGAACAAAAAAGCGGCAGTGGTGGAGAATAAGTTGCCGTGTAGCCTGGAGGAGCTTTACAAGGGCTCTAAACGTAAAATGAAGATTTCTAGAACTGTTCTGGATGATTCCGGGTACTTATATTATTTAATATTTGTGTTCTAGTGTTTTACTTTATTTGATTGTGTTTACGACTGATTTTATGGTAATGTAGAGTTTGTGTGATTTAATTGATGTTTTTATAATTTTAAGTTTATTTAGTTCAAGCGTCTTTCCATCAGTAGAGTTGTGGATTGATTCATTTAATAGTTTGGGCAAATTAGCTCCAAATTTTACTGAATCATGTGGTGTTGGAAGAAAATGTGTTTGATAGAATTCTAATTTAGGAATGCATTGGAAACTAGAGAAGAAATACTGAAATAATTGGAATGAATACAGTTTCTTCATTTATCAACAAGAAAAAAGAATTGTGCGTCAAAGATTCTCTAATGGGATGAAGCATTGTTGTCTTCAGCCAAACTTGGAGTATTAGCATTTTAGACGTCACATTTGGTTCCTTTCTTGATGGTTTAGCAAGTGCCTGCTTAGCAGTATTCACTACTAGTGATGAATTGATATATGGAGAGGCTGGTGACTTTGCACTTAATGTGACATTTCAAGATATGAACTCGTGAAGAATATCTTTATGGACCATGGGTAGATCGGACGAGTAAGCTGTAATAATATGAAAGAACAGGATACGAGGTCAAATAGTTGTAACAATATGATTACCGTCTCACTGGTTTTCTCTCTCTTCTTCTTCATTCGTTTTGCTAATCTTGATTTTTGTCTACAATTGGGGTTAATGCATGAGTTGCTTTTGCAGTAAGCCTACTACTGTTGAGGAGATTTTGACAATACATATTAAACCTGGTTGGAAGAAGGGCACAAAAATCACTTTTCCTGAAAAAGGCAACCAAGAACCTGGTGTTACTCCTGGAGACCTAATATTTGTAGTAGACGAGAAACCTCATGCCGTATTTAAGAGGGATGGAAATGACTTAATACTTGATGAGAGAATCTCTCTACTTGATGCTCTCGCTGGAAAGACTATCAAACTGACAACCTTGGATGGAAGGGATCTCCAGATCCTTACAGATGTTGTGAAGCCAGGTTATGAGGAGGTGATCCGCAACGAAGGAATGCCCATCTCAAAAGAAGCTGGAAAGAGAGGAAACTTAAGAATCAAGTTTGATATCAAATTTCCATCAAGGCTCACAGTAGATCAGAAATCTGATCTCAGAAGAGTTCTGGCAGGTAGTTGTTGACTAGTGGCCGTGATTATCACTAACTCTAACTGTGTTAAGTGCAATAGAAAGCATGTATATTACAATTTCACCATTAGAAGAAATTTGTGCATACTAGGAAGATAGTTTGAAGGACTGCTGGAACTATTTACCAGTATGTATTTGGAAACAGAGCTGACTTGTCTCTTCCTTTGGCTGCCAGTTAGTAGTACTTGGTAGATTCTACGTCTTCAGCGGGATCTTTATGTGAAGGCCAACTCTGATTAGTTGATGGTTTTTAGTTTTAACATTTTCTAGTGTTTATTCATTATCCTATGATTTCTTTAGCTGTTCCAAGTTGTGTTGATTAAATTCTTCATTTTACCCCTAATTGATGATTTGGATGCTTGTTAAGATTTGGAAGAGGTGAACTAATTTAACATTATTTATGCATCTGCTTGAACTAGTCTCATATTGTGTATCGGAGTCATTGTGCATAACAATTGAATATATGTCTGCTTTCTTGAACGTGTAACAACTATACTTAGAATATTCAGATTCAAAATTTTAGGGAACATAAAAGCTCCAATTGAAGGCTAAAGTTTGTTATTAATAAAAGAAGATGAAGAGTTAATGAATCAGACACTCCTCACTTTAATCTTTATTCAACTTGATACCAATTAATAAAATAATGTAACTTAAGGTATCAAGTTCCATAATATGGTATAAATATATTAGACCATGTATTTCTCAATCTTCTTCTGGAGTTCTTCCTTTTTGGCTCCAACAACCTTGTCAACTACTTTTCCTTTCTTGATCAGTATGAATGTCGGCATTGCCTGCACACCATATTCCTGAGCCACGACCTGTGTTGTGTTTCAGTTAATTTAAACACATGTATATTAATTATATTAGAGGATTAAAATGAATTATCAATCTATCTTATAGTATAATCCAAGAAAAGGAAACGAGCTGAGGAACATACTTCCAACTCATCTACATCAATCTTGATGAACTCTACTACGTCTACATATCTAGCAGCAAAGTCGCGAATGACGGGCTCTATGGTCCCACAAGGTCCACACCATGAAGCCGTGAAATCAATAACCATCTTCAAATTAAATCCAAATGATTATTAGCAAAAGCAGGCCAGAAGAAGTAAATGCAAATTAAGCAGAGGATAGAGGTAGGTAGGTAGGTAGGTAGGTTACCAGTTTAGAAGTTTCTTTGGAGGCATCAAAATGGCTTTTCCATTTAGCTGGGGTATGGAACGAAATAAGCTGAGCAGACTTTTTTGGCAATATGATTCCATTGGGTCCTTGTGTGGCAAAGACGGTAGAATTGTTGTTACCCATCTATGATCTATCTTAACTTTCCTTTCTCTCTTTTCCCGCTTTGCTTTGTTATAATGTTCTTCTGATGATCACTGCTTAAATTGAGAGTCGGGGTTATAAGAAGGGCTGCTAATCGTATATAGTGGGAAATTAAAATAGTGTAGTAAACTCTGTATTTTTAAAGTAAGAGAATATGATTCGATGCTTTGTTATTTGGACGGACCGTTGGAGTCAACCCATCCCCATTCCATTAAAATGAATGTAGTGGTAGTGGTATGAATGAATGTTGTAAAGCCATATGGAATTATCTACGACTTGTCAACAATTTTTTGTATTAGAATATGAAATAAGGCTAGGAAATTGAATGCATGCATTTCCAAAACTAAATTATGGGTGGCTGGCTTCCTACTACTACTACTCTTTTTGTTTCTATATATATATATTATATATATATATATATATATATATAGAGAGAGAGAGAGAGAGAGAGCGACACATTATCGGGTGTGGGGTCAATTGACCCCGTTGAAAAAAAAATATTTTGTAATAAACGATAAATTTTTATCGAAGAAATTTAAGTGTAATGAATAAATTGACCTCACTGAAATTTTATAAATTTTTTAATATACGGAGTCAAATTAATTTTTTTATAACTTTCTCAATTCTATATTACTTCTACTCCTTGATATATGCATTTTCCTCTAATATTTTTAAAATAAATAATAATTTAATTTATATTATTTTTATAACATAAAAAATTTAAATATTTATTAACAAATTTGTTATTAGAAAGACGTATTAGGGGTCAATAAGATATATATATATATATATATATATATATATATATATATATGTTATTAGTTGTTATATTAATAATATTGTAATAAAATACATGTTTTACCTATACAACTGGTCAAAAACCACAAAATTATCTATAAAGAAAAAATTGGCTCAGAGGCTGCGCCCCCAAACTCCAGCCAAATTATTTATAGCATCACAAAAAAATAACCCACTAGATTCAAATCTTGGCTTCGTCACTATATATATATATATCATCGTCATCGTTACTCCATTAAAATGATAGAGCTAGAGTTGATTTGCTAATTTCTTTTGTTTTAAAATAATTATGTCCTATTATCACAATTTTTATTATAGTATTAAACTAAAAACTCTATATAAATATTGAATAAAATATATCCTGAGACAGGCTCACCGTACAACGGAGAGTATGATTCTGATGTGATATCATCCGTAGGTAGAGTACTGAAATTGCGGCGCATGTGAATAAATGCTCTCTCAAAGGAACCGCTGCAGTGCTGCTAGAGCGAGCTGGTCTCCGTCAATTTCAAAGCTGCTCCTCGTTCTAGCTCACGTATTATTTAACATGCATACTTGTTTGTTTTTTTAAAATAAACTTACACTATACTAAAACATTTTGAACAAAATTAATATTTAAATTTATTTAAAAAGACCAATATATATATATATATATATATATATATCTTATCCTATTTTTATGTGCTCAGACTAATAAATATATGATATTTTTTAAATAATTCTGACAAAACAAATATAACATGTGACTTAGAATATTCTTTTTTATTATTATTATTATTTTATATCAAATTTTACTTGGCATAAATTGACTTTAATCAACTTGTAAAAATTCTTATTCTGCGATTCGTCTTTTCCAGTGCTGTAATGGTGGATTACTCAAATTTTCTGCTGGGTTGCTGTTCAATTCCTTTTCGTTGATTGTGAAGGCTATATTAGTAAAAGCCAAGTAGCGTATCCATGAGGTAAGGATCAACAGCTAATAACTCTGTTAAGCAAGACTGGCCGTTTGATTAAGCAAGAAGAAAGTGGTGGATTGATTTGTAAGCGGAAGAATAACTTTAAACTTAGAAATATATAATCTAGGATGCAGATCTCCAATAAATGAACTAAATATAATCTATGAAATTTTCAAGATTTGATGGTCTGGACTAAATATAATCTATGCAATTTTCAATATTTGATGGATTATAATTTTTAATATATTTAAATGGGAGAGATGCTGAAGAAGGAGATGATGGGGAATGTGAGAAGAAAGAGATGAAGACAGCCTGAAGAAGATGAAGGGGCAGGGACTATAATTTTAACTATTATATTTTATTTTATCCTCCCATATATTATTCTTAAATTGTAAGTATTTTGCTAATAATAATTTGTTTTTTTAATTTTTTTATATTATAATCCCATTTACTAAAAAGATTAAAGACTAAAAGACATATGCTGATAACCGACCTCTTGTTTTTTAAGGGGATGCTGAAATTAGGTTATAAAACTAAGATGATAAGCTACACCATTCCAGTGCAGTTTAATAAGAAGCTAAGCTATTGCTAATAAACTAATTTCCAACAAGTCTCCATTTGATTGAATTGCAAAATGTTGGGACCTGAATGTTGCACTCGTTGCAGCAACTCACATTCAATCCATGTTTCATTTTTCCCAACCACCAAAAGAGCTAATACCACAAAAACTTATGAATTCCTAGGTCACAAGTCTGCTGGAGCACCAGCACCAGCACCAGCACCAGCACCCTTCACGCCTCCCCTTCCTCTATTGTTATGGTAGTTCCTAGGATAATAATTCCCAGGCTGGTCATGGTGTTGGCTGCGCCCATTCTGGTATGTCCCACCTCCCCTGTTGCCGCCATTTCGACCTCCACACCCATTGGAATTTCCCCTACGACCACCTCTCTGGTTCTGATACTGTCTCCGGGGAATATACTGTTGCTCCTTCGACTCTACATCTTTCAAGTTTTGTTCCCCTTCTGCCTGTAGTACAGCCGATTCTAATTGAGCTGGTACGTCTGCAGATTTTTCAACCTCATATTCACCCTGCACAAACAGACGAATAATAAACTATATCATACATGAACAAACACAAGTAATACTATAATTTACACAACTTCGTGCTCATACAAATCACACCTTGTGAGGTTCTTCCACGGGACTGGACTGATTATCATAAGATTCATTCCCTTCATAATTTGCTAAATCTTCTTCCTAAAGAACATTGACAAGTTAAGGAACAATAAAGTAATTAATAAACAACGGAAACTAAAATATATACTAATATGTCATGTTTGACAAGGTGAAAAAATAAAATCATAGATGACAAGCTTACAAAGATAAGCCACAAATAATAGTCCTTCATAAAGTAATATACCTGGTGTTTTCAAATTACACAAATAAGTCGCACGATATGCATTTTACACAAAATATATACCTAGTAATATTTTATTGTACAGGCTAGATAAAAGCTTCTGAATAACTGAGCTAAATGAGTTAACCCTTGACTAGGGAAAAAATCTCAAATAAATCTTGTAGATATAAATGAAATGGCACAAGAGCAAAGTTAACTTGTAGTGCTATCTCCTTGCATGAAAATGGCATTATCCTGTATAAGATAGCAGAAATTGGCACCCTAACAGTAAGACCAGAGGACATGTTTACAGTAGATGACACGAGATTTCTTTTCCCTTTTTTGGCAAGTCTCAATATGGAGATATTAGACGCACCATAGAATCAGAAGGAATAAAAATAAGAATAATAGAGCAAATTGATATGGGTGCCTTTTCTTTTCTTTTTTTTTTTTTTGCAAACCCGTGAACTGAGATGAATGGTTAATAAAATATAAAATAATTATGTATACCTCCAGGAAGGATCAAGAGCAGAATTCTTAAATAGCATAATGCCTTAAGTATCAGAATTTTGTCAAAACGACGCCGTTTTATAGGGACGCGGTGGCATTTTTGTAAATACGCGGTGTTCAACCAAAAATTCAATTGTCAGGCCTATCTAACTAGAAAACATTTAGAGGCCACGTATACCCAAAGTGGACCATCTTACTTCTTTCTCAAAAAACAGTGCGCCTATAAACAGTTGAGTGAAATTTGAGGGGTCCCCTATGGTCATGTGCAACATAGGCTGAAGTAATACTTCATTATGTAACTTATGTTTGCTAAATATGCAAAAAATAAGCCATCTTGCTTCAAAATAGATGGACAAGACGGAGTTGCTGAGTGAAAGTTACCAACAACAGATTCAATAATGTGAACTGAAGAGCAAATACTAAAAGCTAATGTTATAACATAATGCAAAATTGTAGTCTTGATGACTGGAAGTCAACTAGAATGGTTCCAATTATGTGAACTGGAGCAAATAAGAACTAGGAATTATATAACCAAGATTCCCCTGCTTTCATTAAGGATTTGTACTACATGGTCTGTTTTATTACGAGTGAACCATATCAAGTAGATATAACAATCCACGGCTTATTTATTTTCTTGAATGCAAGTTAAAAATATGAATTATGTGGGACAGTACCAAGGGTAAAGATCTTTATATTACAATATTGTTCCCATTTAACTTTGATATGCTATTGTAATTCACCGAAGCCTCAACCAATTTGAGTGCTGTTACCTAGTAAAAATTGGACGCTACAAAGCAGACCACATATGAATCATATCTACAGATCATATCTACCGATCATATCTACCACTACTGTTGATTGATAAAACTAACTATGTCATTTACTTGGAAGATATGTAGAAACCAACAACCAAAATAAACAGTCAAAAAGCAAGCAGTGGTAACAATCCTATGAAATACACACTTGCAAGTTACAAAAGCCTTCACAAATTTGGTCCCGATACCTATAAAAAGTGGACAATATTGATCAATAAAACTGATCTTGGTCATTTGCGTAACAGATATGTACAAGCCATAAACTAAAATAAACAGTTGAAAAGCAAGCAGTGAACTGAAAAAAGTTTAAAGACCATAGCACAAGCTAATGTCACATAGATGTAATTTGACAATGATGACAACTCGAGCAAGAACATATTACATATAGCAGACAACAAGATCCTCATCTAGTTCAATATCCAAATGAACCCCGAAATCATTTACTCCACAAGAGTTCATAACAGCATATATATAAATATGTTGTATTACCTACGTTTAAAGCCTGGTAACGTACTAAAAATTACATCTCATTCAGCAACTACCGATAACTTCTCATGCTCACCCACTATAAACGTTTTCAAATATAAAATAAAATGTCATAGCATATCTCAATGCACATGCATTTCATGGAATGTATACTAATATGAATAAAGCCGAAAACAACTTCATGTAAACTTTGACCAAAAGTTAATATTCATGAGAAAACAAATCAAGAAAAGCAATTGAAACCATTTTGAATAATTCCTGAAGCAATATGAATGCATCTTAAAGAGACCATCCAGAACGATGATGCACTAAGTTGTATGCTTTTAAAATGAATCAAGCTTTTAACAGAATCACAGAAAAATAAAGAAATTTTCAACATGCATAAGAGGGCATTAAATTAAATCTATATAATAAACCCAGATCTAAAGCATCTAAGCTTTTACCTTGTGCTGATGCTGCACATCCAACTCTTCCACTTGGGCCTGAAAAGACCCATAGTTTCCAGCAGCAGTAGCCACCACATCAACTGGAGCTTTCATCTCTGGTGATGTCGTAAAGTAAGGAGAAGACATAATCTTTACCAGCTTTTCCCTTAGCCCAGAATCTGCAAAATCAAATTCCAGCTTAAACAGGAAACAATGAAAAAGACCAATACTTTATAACACAATGGGACAACAATCATACATGTAACACTGGAATCAAGCTTAATTGGATGATCAGAGTTGAAAAGCCAAAGCTTTGCATGCTCAATACACTTCTGCAAGGCATTTTTGTGAGAAAGATTTGTATCTACAGGTCGAGAGGTCAATAAACTTCCCACCATGGATATCATATCCAAATCCCTCTCAATAAGAGGATCAGTAGCATCATCGTCAGAGACATAATCGTAAGTCATGCAGCATCCACGTTCGTGCGTCCTTGTGAGCATTGTGCTGGCGAAATCGCTCTGAGTTTTCACATCAAACATGCTTCCAAAGTACAGCAAATTTAAGAGATCCTCAATAATCACATCTTGGGGTTTTTGATAACACTCGATGGCGAGATTTATTTCTTCGGAGACCGCAGCGGAGATGGGTTGACGAAGCTTCTCGAGCTCGTCGATGGCGGCGGTGACGGAGGGTTTGGTTCGGAAGACTTCTTCTTGTTCCTTATTCAGAACTTTACCTTGAGAAATTGATTCTTCCATCTGGGTGATTCGGTTCAGTTTTTTACGGAGGGCACGGAGGCGTTTATTGATGAGGCTGAGTACTGGTCCATCAGTAACGTCAGAACCAGCCGTAACCGCCATTGTGGTTAGGGTTTAAGTTAGTTACTTTAGGAAGAAATAGGATTTATGCCGCCGTGAGCGGCTGGTGGGTAGAGAAGAGAAGTAAGGGTTTTGGGTCGGGGGTTTTCCGGGAAATTGGATGGGGGGGAAATGATAGAGCGTTCGAAGCTGCGGATAAAGAGACGGCAGGGGATTTGGTAAGTGCGATCTTTAATTTATTTAAACTAATTATCAAAAGTATGCTCTCAACTTTGTCGCGCGATGAGCTATAGACCTTTAACTTTAATAATTTTCCAATCCCACCCATAAATACATTAAACTGTTTAAAATAGATCCAAACTTATATAACTAGTTCATCCAATTTGTAATTACTCGTTTATAAATCTTGGCTTTGTTTTAGATAAAAGTATATTTTGATAATTATGTCAAAATCATTGCAAGAACCTAGGGTCAATTTGCCATTTAAATTTTAACAAATTTCATATTTTAATACTAGTATTAAATTACAATTACGACATATATCAATACATATTATAAAATTTGTTCCTCATATCGTAAAAATATTGTCAATTAAATTTATTCACATAACTTGTAATAAAAAAAAACGTCAACATGGAAAGTTGTAATATATATTATTATAGTTTTAACATTTCACAAATATTTTTTTTCTCAAAATCGGTTATATCATCATATTACAATTACAAGAATCTAATAGGCTGAGAATTTCATGACCTTTATAGATTACCATAATAATTTATCAAAAAGAGAAAAAGAAACGTACTAAGCACAAAGATTTGGTAATTGATATTTTAAAGAAAAAATTAAATAATACTCTTAACTAACTTTTTATGGTCAATTTAACAATATTTAGAATCAAAATTTATTCTTAGATTTATTAGATATAAGCACAACATTATTATTATTATATCGAATATACTATCAAAGCTAACTTATTTGATTACAAAATTTATAACGCATCTTAAATAAGAGCCGCTTATGTTACAGCCACAATGCTTCTTCTTCTAGTACCAGAAAGCTACAATAACCAGAAAAGTTGAACCTCTAACAATATTTGGCTATGCACGATTGCATGCAAAAATGAATAATCGCCCCCACCCCATCTTTCCAGTTTACTCCACCCGGAGTTGTAGTCTTCACATTCTCAAAAATTGGTTCAAGCAGCGACATAAAAAGACCATTCCTGATATGGAACAGAATAATATCGGATACATTATAACTCAATACCAGCTAAACATTGCTTAATCTTAGTATATTCTATTCCCATCAATGTTCTACATCTTCTGGAAATCTAGCTCTTCCTGAATAAACATATTGCATCTCCTCTTTCCATGTCTGCAATACATCAAATTGTCAGCTAGAAAATAATTGATTTATATGTTTGCAAATTGAGACAAAATTATCATAAAAGTACACAAATTTTTATTTGCCGACGCGTCAATAGCTCATTAGTGCCGATTCTTGAATTCTCCGGTTTCCATGTAAATTGGCATAAAATATGAAAAGTTACCTCGTGTCGAAATAAAATCCTCATATGAGGAACATTTGTCTTATGTATATCGTTTCCTTCAGGCCCTCTCTTGAAATATTTACTGCCGAGCCAATGCAACTGCAACAGTGACAAGTAAGAGAATACGCATAAATCTTGTGTATGGCCGAAACATATATTATTCACCATGTTGAGTAGAACTCAAAAAGTTCACAACTACCCAACATTACTGTGAAAAGTAAACCTGTCGTAACTTATTTATACCAAGATCCTTATTGGACAAGAAAATTACCTTGGCTGCATGCAAGAATCCTGACTGATAAACAGAATTTCTTGCAACCTCACAAAGGTCACATGAGCTCAGCTTCCAAACCTGTAACTTTTAAATTACATGAACATGACAGTAATTGTAACCAATGACTAAGAAAATACAAACCTTTGCAGCAACACTATATTCTTCCACTAGAGCTTCTTTTGTTAAATGAATTTGCAGAGGATCGTCACTTGAAAGTGAAACATTTAAGCCACGCTGGAAGAACATGGGAAATGGGTTGCGATGATAGTCCAAGAAAAGGGAATTATTGCTCAGAGGAGACATAGCTAATCCGACCTGAAAATTAAGATATGTTGCCAACAAATTGTAGTTAGAGTGAGGGTCATACATGGTTCATCAACCTTGTATGAGGATTTGACCTTTCAAGGCTGACCCAGAAGTTTCATACTAGAAGTGTAAATTTGAGATACAAAACTGAAACTATATTGATACTGAAACTAAATACGCTAGTTTTAGAGAATCTCAGATAATATTAGTTAGTAATTGATGGGAGGAATATTATATTGATCCCATAATATATATGGCCATGCTGGTTTTAGCTTCAGTGCGTTTGTAGTCAGAATCCTAAGAATGATTAATTCATTTCCATTACCAAGCATCCTAGCACCACAGGCAATTCTATGATTGATGCACATCATACTGTACACGAGGGGAAGGACACAATTTCTCAACAATAATATGGCAAAAGCCTGTCCACTGGCCAACCTGAGCAAGGTAGTAGAGATACTGCAAGACAGGTGACTTTCTCAAATTGATCCCATGAGAAATATTATGGCACAGAAGGAACCCAGCAGCCAAATGGTCAATATCACCTGCCTGCAAAGATAGTCATTTTCAGCGTAAACCAAATACCATAAAAAATGAAGGTCAGACAATGGCAAATCAGAAAATAACCTCTCCACAGTGAGGCCGGAATCTGATAGTTGGCATTCCTTTAAGTTCACGAAGCTGACCAGAAAAGAACAAACAAAAGAATGATGATTCAGCTTCAACATGATCCAGCAGAAAAGATAATTTTGCCTTTCCCGCTGGGTGGGGGAGTGGGGGAGAGAGAAAATTAATAATATGGCATATCAGAATATACTTTAACGACACTACTAATGGTGCAGCTTGCAGTTCTTTATCTCTATGCTCAATGCTTTTGCCCTTGTACCAATATTTGAATAATAGCATGCTCTGAGACTCTATTTCTTTCTCCACTTTCTCGTGTTACTTTTCAAAGTAAAAGGTTCACTAGGAGATACCAAGAATGCAGGTGAAACTTAAGTATAAAGGAGCATAGAAGAGACAACCATCCACACTCGAAAACAAATAATTAACCTCACAAATGCAAAAGCCTAGGAGACTGAAGAGACGAACCAAAAAACATTAACTTGAGCATAAATCATAGAATTCCTCCATTACAGAAAATATTTCCCTTCCAAAGTCAAACTCTTACAAAGAAGTTAAATGTTTCCTAGTCTCTCCCGACTCATCCATGAAAAGTATCATAAACTGCATGTATATGTTGAGTAAGAATAAGTAGTCCAACTGGTAAATTAGGAACAACAGATTTTAGTGGCTGAAAATTTAAATTGAACTCCCAGTCTGGGGCATCCCAAAAGTAAAGGACTCTTGATGGAGCTAAGGGTATAAAAAAAATGAATTGAAAACTCTAGTCCCTATAAGAAGCTCCAGTTCCATTCCTTAATATGCACAAGGCGTGTTATAACGCCCACCTCTCTCTCCAACTAATTGGGTATAGCAGTGGAAATATAGTGTGATTGTGTCATTGGAGAGTCAACTATCGCATGATGTAGGTTTTAAATTTTTGGTGTGATTGGATCTTTGAAGCATTGCATCTCCAAATACGTTTTTTAATTGAATATTCAATATTGTGCTTTTAAATCATTTTTAGGAGATATTATTTTGAAGTTAAACGTTTCATCAAAAGCTAAATTCGACAACCATGCTAAGGTTGTGGTCTCAGAAGATCATCCCAGCTTGGCATAACAGCAAGATCATATGTCAAATTTTTCACTACTTTTCCAGCTGTCTTTTAAAGGAAACAGCTCTATAGTGTTAACGTATGAGAAATTTATTGACTACAGTTTATAAGAGAAGAAAAAATAGAAACCTTATTAAGAGTATACAAGTTCGCATAGATGTAATAAGCATAATAGGAGTATGCTGGATTGAACTCGTTTGTCCACTCAGCCGGCTTGGGCATGTGCTTGGTTGGACGCCTTTCCAATTTACTTTCATCATCTACAATGTCGAAACCCACAACCTATGCAGCAAACAAAGCCTCATTTTTAGGTACCTACCACAGAGAAAATCAAGCATAGCACTCATAGATGTGTATAGTAGGTGTCAGATCATATGTATATTCTGTCCAATAAAACGCTATTCAAGAAATCTGAAAAAGTTATAACAGTACTCTTAACCCTCCGGGCGAATTCAACAAGTCAATCTAAATGGTAATATTTCCTTCTCAAGTATGAAAGAGAATGACATTTGACCAAATTTTTAATACAGCGGGAGAAGTCCCAACCAAGGTTTTCAAACCCGGACCGGACCGGACCGCCGGTCGAACCGGAAAAAACCGGACTCGGTTCACTCAACAGTCCGGTTTGGACCACTAAACCATTTCTGCTTAAAACCCGTTCAGAACCGGTGAACCGGTTGACCCAGTGAACCGGCGACCGGTTCACGGGTTTGCCCGGTTCTCTCCTTAAAGATTAAAAAAAAAATTACACTATTAGGGGCTAGAGCTTCTGCAGCTACTTTTTACTCCTTCGTTTCTTTCTTCTCTCGGTCTCTCAGCTCGCCGCTCCGCCCAAAATCCCAGTGCTCTCAAGTCTCAACCCTTCCCCTGTTCCCATCGTCGTGCCCAAAGCCCCTAAGCTCCTAAGTTTGTTGTTCGGTTTAATTCATCCAGCTTATGTTGCACCTTCCTCTCGTGTTTTTGGGAGAGGAGAGCTAGTTATAGACTCTTCAAAGATTGCTAAAAGGTATTTGTACAAGGACTTTTGGCTCGACTTGTTAGCTGCTCTGCCCCTTCCTCAGGTATTAACAAGCAAAACTTACGTTATCTATATATAATGCAACTTTCTCATTTCAGTAACTGTGAGAAATAAGGCATTACATTAAATATGAAGCTCCAGTTATTGTTATCCTGCCATTTATTATTATTATTTATTTTTTTACTTTTTGTGTTTCTTTATGTTTCTCTGAAAAAATAGTCTTAGTTTCATAGTAATAACTGTTTGAATTTTGTTGGGTATTGATGGATCAATTCTGTCAGTTTGATAATGAAACACAATATTGCAAGATAATCAGTAAATATTGTAGTTGCCATGTCAATTATGTTTTGAATTTATGCCCCACAGGATTCTTTCACTGTAATAATTAATAAATTCATAACATGAATATTGTTTGGGTTAATTCAGTGTTCCCTTCCTTATGAAGTCTAATTGGGCCATGTTCATTATTCATTTGTGACTCAATTTATGCATTGTTGCTCTGTACTAGTTTTTACTTTTTAGTTTTAAGTTTTATTCTTCTAAGTTAATGTATAAGTGGAAATTGGCATTTTTAATTCTAACAATACATGAAAAATATAAGTGTCATGAATTTTATTTTAGTAATTTAGTTGAGACTTTGTTTGGTATTTTACATATCTTTGCATTCATTTAATCAAACACTTGAACTTGTGGTTGAATTTTGGAATTTGAATGTATCTTAGAGATGTTTAGTTTTTTTTTTGTAGATAAATTGATTAATTTTACATATTTACTAAATATTATATACAATATATAATAATAATTAATATAATTAATTATTTATTATTTATTACATATTAATGACGTCACTGGGTCAACAACGGTCCGACCACTGGTTGGACCAGTGACCCATCCACCCAGTAATTTTTCCGGTTCGATGACCGGTCCGGGTTTAAAAACCTTGGTCCCAACAATTGCTTCATTTATGAAAGATCAGTTACCAGATATAACTCACACTTGAACACTGATGTAGGACTAATTGTATACCTTAACACAATATTTAGATAGAGAAAAAGAGAACTCTAGTTCTTCTAGAGACAATTATTATACTAATGTACAACAAGGATTTTAATGCTTACCCAGACCAATACAAGTAGCAGCAACAACAACAACAAACAGCGCAATACTTAACTAATCTAGATCACACCTAATATACTTAACTTGTATAGAAGAATCCCAGCTAATTTTAGATCTAATTATATAGATTCCTAAGCATAATCCAAATAAAGCCTTTTAATGTTCTTGGCAATACGTCTAGCATCAAAACAAATTATATACATCATGTCACTGTTTATGTGATTTCATATAGATATCTGAGGTAAAGTTGATAAAATAAGCACACAAAAAGAAGTCGAATACAAACCCATATATAAGTAAAAGAAGTCGAATACAAACCCATATATAAGTAAATTGGAACAGGTAAACAATAAAAAATATATACAGCACATATTTAACATCAAACGGAGGAACACACCTGCATTAAGAACACGTGTAGTTGAGGATGAGATTTCGGATCAATTGTGACTTCGAAAAGAGGAATGAACACATTATCCAAAATGTTCTGAAAGGACGTAACAGTTCCCATACATTTGTACACATTGTAAAGCCGAGGAAGCTGCAAATCAACTCAAAGTGAGACCCTAGTAAAAAACCATGACTGGTCTAAATTTCACAATAGTTCACATAGCAATTATTCATGCTGCTACAATGAGAATCCTCAGTGAGAATTGTTTGCATAAATGAAGAATGATACAGAAGCATATGGAAAATATCTCAATAGCAATGACACTTTGATGGTATAAACTTTTTGTGGGAACAAAACAACTTCATAAGCAATCTTATATTGTCAACTCTTAAACATTAATCACAATGACAAAGCTTACCTTGGGCAGTGTCCACCCAACACCCCTTCCCCCCCCCCCCCGCCGCGCACACACCACAATTGTTCTAAAAATCCCTGCCTAGGCGCTAGGCCTCTCTTGGTGCCTCGCCTAGGCGCTAGGCCCCTCTAGCGCCTTAGTTAGGCCCAATGAGGTAAAAAAATCTCTCCAAGAAATTAGGCGGTGCCTAGGTGGGGTCTAGGCGGAGAGATTTTTTTTATTTTAATAATTACCCAAACCAAATCTTGATATATTTATTTTTCTTATTATTTACCATATTTATAATACAGGTTGTAGCATATCAAATCACAACAAAAAGTGAACACTATCAAAAGTCAAAATAGATAATTTTATTATAGTTGTAATTTTTTGAACTTGTACCAACTTCAAATTATATAAATGATGATACATTTGTAATATTTAGTTTAATTCAATATAATTCTTAAATTTATGTTTAGTTTATTAATTTTTAATATTGAATTAAATTCTTGAAATTTTAAATTTTATTATTTAATAGCAATCTTGTTTATGAATAAAACTAATACGTTAAAAATATGTTTGAACTTTGAACTATTGCATGTTTGTGTTTGAACTTTGACATTAGCAATATGGATGTGTTTGAACTTTAAGCAAAAACCTTTATTATCTTTATTATAGATTGTTTTGTTTTATATTATTGTTTTATTTGGATAAATGTAAGATAAAATATTAAAATTGACTTACAATAAAAAATTCCGCCTAAGCCCCCGCCTAGCGCCTTTTAAAACATTGCACATCACCATGAAGAAATGCCCCACAACATCCAACTAGCTATACACTGAATAAACTATTTACTTCCTTCCCATTTCCCCATGAAAAAAAGAACAAAGCTACACAATCTCATATTTTATTTTTATAATCTAAATTCAGATTTTCATAGAGACGTGTTACACAATATATATATATATATATATATATATATATATATATATATATACACGGATTCTCCTATTCAACAGTATTCAAGGGAAAGTCCTGGCTACACTAACATAATATATATACAGCTAAATGACACTTTTGTCCTTCCAAGTTATCACTTACTTTTAAAGTCGTCCCTAAAATTTATTTTTCGCCAATTAAGTCCTTAATGTGACTTTTTTGGCATTTTCGTTCTTTTTACCCGATTTAACCTCAACTCGACCCATTCTGACAAAATTTTGACCAAACCCGACCCGAACCCAATTTCGTCAATTAAATTTTAAAAAAAAAAACTAAAAAGTTTTGAAATTATTTTAAAAATAATTATTACTTTAAAAATAATAAAAATTATTATTATTTTAAATATTTTAAAAATAATTAATATTTTAAACTATTAAAAATAATTATTATTTAAAAACTATATTTTATTTTAAAATATTAAAAAAATTATTATTTTAAAAAAATTATTTTAAAATATTAAATATAATTATTATTTTAATACTTTTTTATTTTAAAATATTAAAAATATTTATTATTTTAAAAAATATACTTTATTTTAAAATATTAAAAATTATTATTTTAGTTTTTTAAAAAAATTAATTGATAAAATTGGGGTCGGGTCAAACTGGGTCGGGTTGGGTCAAAATGGGTAAAAGGAACGAAAACGCCAAAAAATATCACTTTAAAACCTGATTGGCGAAAAATGAATTTTAGGGACGATTTTAAAAGTGGGTGACAAGAATAGAAGTGTTATTCGGCCTATATATACTGTTCAATAATATTAAATGATAATTGCAGGCGGACATCATAAACATAATTGCATTCCCTCAAGAGCATATACTTCAGGATTTGTTACAAGATTACCAATAAAAGAGAAAAAAATATATAACAATAGCATTTTGTGTTTACCTGGATTAACCAAACAGCGTTCTCACTATAAATTGCATTGTTAATGAACCAACTGGCCAGCTGATCCCATTCACTTTGTTTCCTTCCATATATGGACACCCTGTACTCAGCCATCTGGAAACAAAGAATGATGCTTATAAAACTTTCTTGAATTAACCTTCCGATTAAGCAGATTCTCTAAAACATCACCATATAGGTCATATTAAAATGGTAAAAGTACAACTAAACTCTGATCAGCGATTCTGGAGTTCGACATTAACAAGCTTTGGTAAGTATAGATAAAGCAATACAACTACTTCAAATCCCAGTGAGATTTAACATCTTTGAAATGCTGAATAAATGGAAAGGTTCTTAAGGGCAGTGGTTTTAAGAGCTTTAAGGGTCAAGTAAACAGAAGGACACATTACCTACACCCAGACAGATCCTTTTATTTTTCCATGATTATAATTTTTCCCTTCACCGCTAAGGGACATTTTATATCCACAAGGCAAGCCCCAGTTGGTTTATTGATCTTCGTGACCTTGTGGGCCTAGAGTAACTGGTACGAACCAACCTCAAGAATATAAATTCCTTATGGGCCTTGATTAGCTCTTTTTGGGACAAGCCCGAGATAATGAGGTCGTTCTAGCAGATGCTTCTTAAATTGGGAATAGAAAAAAAGGTAAAAACCTTAAATAAAAAATAAAAAATAAAGTAGAGAAAAGGACATAAATAAAACAAAGATATTTCAAACAAAATAAGCATTCACACCTGGTATTTACTTGCTTCAAGATCTAATAAGACTTGCTTTGTCACTTCTCCCAGGAAACGACCTGAAATGTTAACCCCTCAATTACTATAACCAAGAGTTCTACGCAATAGATGATAATCATTCAATAATTAAACCATGTGATCATCTCAACTACACGTGAAAATAGCCAATAAAATATGAATCTACATTTTAAAAATGTAAAATACATGGATAACATTAATCTGGATTAAAATGTGAGATCAGGAAACTAGTGTATTAAAAAGATAGTTGTTCAATTGTACAGGCCCAAACTAATTGGCGATAGGTGGAGTAGCCCACAGGATTTATACATTGAACCACAAGGCTTAACTTCTACAGTGTATGATGGGATATTCATATTCTATATAAACTCCCCTAAGCATTGTGCACTAAGCCAAATATAAGGATACTTCATGTCAGATGACTGAAGGGAATGTGCCATTGTATTAAACATGAGCATAATATAGCTTGCCCTAGTATGCCCTGTACCAGAATAGGTGTCCAAACAAAAATCAATCAAGAACAAGAAGCAAAAGTTTATACAATAAACCAAGCTTATCAAGTCATCGCCTAGTCGTTGACTAGGCGACGCTTAGTCGTCCCAGCGGTATAAAATTTCAAGGCGTCGAGGCGACTTGGGTGCAGATTCGAGAGGCGAGCGACTAGGCTGCGACTTGGACGACTGGCGAGCAACTTGGACGCCTATGTAGCTAAGCGGTCGACTTGGTCTGAGCGGGTCTGGTTGACCCGATTCTTACTGGGTTAAAAAAAAAAACCTAAAGTTTGACTAAACAGTCTGAATTCTGAAGTTAGGGAAATCAATCGATTCGGAAGATTGGAGAGGGAGAAATGAGACCAAACAGGGAGATCTCAGTTGTTCGACTAGCTTCGGCGAGTGAAGTGAAGGAAGAAGTACCTACCATCTCTGACTTGCTTCGGCGACTAGCTTCGGCTAGTGGCAACTCAGTTCGGCGACTTGCAGGTATGCAGTATGCTTTCTTCTTCTCTTCATCTTCTTCTCGCCTTCTGAGTTCCGACTTCCTCTCTTCTTCTCGTCTTCTTCTGGAAATCTACTGACTTCTGCGTATGCTTTTGTTTTTTTTTTTTGGTTCTTCTATTCTTTTGAGTTCTGAATTCTGACTTGTGTCATGTGGATGTCTATTGACTCTATTTATTGTTTAACACTTTAACTGTTGCCACTTGCCACTGCTTTGGCTCGGTTTATTGTTTATTGGCTTATAATAGCAGTATATATAATATAGCAGTAACAATATTTATTGTTTAATTGTTCCCACTCCTTTGGCTCGGTTGTGTAACATGTGATGGATATTTGGCTATTTGCATTGCTGATTTGTTTGTTGCGGATATTTGCTATTTTTTTTAGTTACTTACTATTTATTACAGCATTAATGTAATAAGTAGTAACTAAAAAAAAATTTGCAGCTTGTAACTAAAAAAAATTACATCATGTAACATCTATACAAAAATATTGCAGCATGTAAGTATGTAACATCTTAATAACTAATATTGCAGCATGTAATATCTCAATTTAAAGCTTTATCAAGCATCCGTATGAATGTGATTAAGTTAAATCAATTCATGAATCAACTTGAAGTCTATTACTGTGTAGGACTTTATGCCATCATGGCTATGTGGTCCAACACTAGGTCACATAAAGAATGCTTTCATTTGAAAATATTATTGGTGTTGTTGTAGTGTGTATGAGGTTGGCCTATGTTATCTAACTAATACTATCTCTTGCTATTGATATACCAGATTACAATGAAACTATGCCATCTATGTTTAGTTGTTTACTTGTTTTGTTATTACAATTTACAAATTACAATGTCTTGTTTGTTTGTTTAATTTTATTTTGTAGAATTGTAGATAGTTAAATGGCGGAAAGTTCAGGAGCTGCGGGTTATGATCCAACTAAGGATCCTAAAAGAAAGGTCAAATCTAAAGATCCGGGGTGGAAATATGCATTTTGGCCAGAATTGAGCGATAAAAATCTTGTGCAATGCATTCTCTGTGGAAAAAAGGCTCATGGAGGAATCAAGAGATTTAAACATCTTACCGGTGGGTATGGGGATGTGTCCAAGTGTCCTTGAACTACAACAGAAATTTCAAATGAGATGCATCAAGCAATAATGTGTAACAAAAGGAATAAGCCAATTCAATTTGATGACAATGACGAAGTAGAAGAAATTCAGTCATCTAATATTCCAAACAATGCTTCCAATGCTTCTAATGCTTCCTCTACAGCTGTTCCAAGTTCTGGGACTGCATCTAAAAGGATGAAGAGTGTATTTCAATTCCCTAAGCCACAATCACAAACAAAACAAACAAAGACCATTGAAACTCATTTTAGGAAATCTCCTGAAGAAGTTGTGGACGAAAGGCATCGAAAAGGTCCTAGCCAAACTACTTTGGAGAATCGTCTATGGACACCGGAAGAGAAAGAGAAACTTGACATGCATGTTGCCAACTTTTTTTATGAGTCTGGCATCCCTTTTAATGCAGCAAATCGAAGAAGTTATGAGGTGATGGCAGAGGCTATTGGGCAATATGGGCCGGGTTACAAGCCTCCCTCATATCACGAGTTGAGGGTTCCTCTTTTAGCAAAGGCCAAGACTAAAACAGAGGAACTGAAGGAGAAACGCAAAACTTCTTGAAAGCAGTACGGTTGCAGTCTTATGTTAGACGGATGGACGGATAAAAGAGGCAGACACTTGATAAATTTTCTTGCTAATAGTCCTGCAAGTACTTACTTTTTGGGATCAGTTGATACCTCTGCTCAATCTCAGGATGCAAACATGTTGACAGAGCAACTTGATGGGAAGATAAAAGAGATTGGGGCTGAGTATGTTGTGCAAGTGGTGACGGACAATGCCGCCAATTATAAGACAGCAGGTCGTATGTTGATGGAGAGGAGACCGACTTTGTTTTGGACACCATGTGTTTGCCCATTGCTTAGACTTGATGTTAGAGGACATAGGCAATATAAAACAATTTAAGTCTACAATCGTGAAGGGCAGAAAAATAACTGGATTCATTTACAGACATGGTCGCCTTCTTGAGGCGATGAGGACCAAAACAAATGGGAGGGACCTTGTGAGATCAGGAGTCACCAGATTTGCTACATCATTTCTGACTCTTCAAAGCTTGTGCAAGCACAAGGATGCTTTGAGACACTTGTTCATCAGTGATGATTGGACAAATTCGAGGCTGTCAAGTACAGAGGCGGGGAAACAAGTGTATGATACAATTATTTCTTCTACTTTTTGGCACAACGTAGAAGATTGTATTAGAGTCTCACAATCATTACTTGTAGTCTTGAGGATTGTGGATTCGGATGAGAGGCCAGCTCTGCCCGAGATTCTTGCTGCGATGGAATATGCAAAGAAAAAGATCAAAGATGTCTTTAACAACAAATAAAGGCTGTATAAGAAAGTGATTAACATCATTGAGCGAAAATGGGCATGCCAAATGGAGTAGAAGTTATATGGGACAGCATTGTTTCTCAATCCGGGAAAGTATTTTGACATCAAAGAAGAAGAATCTAATTTGGATTACAAGTTGCGTAGCAACTTCAATGATGTTCTTTCAAAAATGGTTCCCTATCAAGTTTTGACATACACGATAAGCGACTTAGCCGATGTCTATGAATCTTCTCGTGATGACTTTTCTAAAGACATGGCGATTAGGCAACGAAAGACAAAAAATCCTAATAAGCATATTACATTAACTATAAATTTTTCTTTTAAGTTTAATAATTAAGATTATATTTGATTTTTTTTAATTTTTTACATCTAATGTAGTTGATTGGTGGAATGCTTTTGACGGTTGTGCTATTGAGCTTACAAAGTTTGCAAAGCGAATCCTCGACTTTTGTTGTTCTTCCGGTTGTGAACGCAATTGGAGCACTTTCGAGTTTGTAAGTATTTAGTACATAACTAAATGTATAAATATTTTATATATTCTTTTTGCTTAATATTTTTTAAACAAAAATTTCAGATTCATACGAAGAAGAGAAATAGGTTGGAGCATCAACGGTTAAATGATTTTGTGCATGTCCAATACAATCGCCGAATTGTTGATAGGTTCCAAAGGAGGCGCGAACTTGGAAGAAACTTCGATCCATTAGTCCTACATGACTTTGATTGGGGTAATGAGTGAATAGTGTCCGAACAAGATATAGTTCATGATGGAGATGATCTTACGTGGGAGGATGTTGATAGAGCTATTGGTGCATCTGATGCCGTCGAGGGACGCAATCTTCCTCGTAAGACAGGTCTATTCTACTCACGGCGTGGTAATGCTTCGACTTCAAGAGCTGTGATTGAATCTGATTCTGATGTTAGAGAAGTGGAGGGCCTTCTTAATGATGATTATGGCCGAAGAGTAACTACTGTTTCGAGTGATGATGTCACTGCTGGGAGAGATGATGATGATTTGATCTTTGATGATGTTGTTTGATAGCTTGAGTGATATTTTCATTATGAAAAATGAGAATTTTGAGTTAAAGAATACTAAATTTTTATGACTTTGTTTTCATTTCTATATTATGTTTGTTTTTGGCAATGTCACAATGAACATGTTAAATATATAGAATTTTATACGTATAAAATTTACATTGTTAACGACTTGTCGACTTGTGGACGACTAGTCGAGCGCTTTGTCACCTAACCGCTTAAGCTCCCGGCTGTCGCCTCGCCTCGCCTCGCCTCGCCTCGCCTCGACTTAGCGCCTTGATAACTATGCAATAAACCATAAGACTAAACTTGTCCAATGTGAGACTACTTTTTCAACAAAAATGTTTATCAAGTTGGCACCTAGTTTTGAATTGTAGGGAACCCATTTCACACTCCAAAAAATAAACTATAATTGCCAAAAGGCACCAAAAAAATCCAAGAACGTGATCTCCTTCCCATTTTCCTCACCAAATTCTGAATTTCAGTGGCTCTTTCTTTTTCCAAGAGTCCAAAACAATGAGATAAAAATTAAGCTCAAAAGTAATTTTGTTATCGATTTAACAAGTAAAATTAATAATACTCATACAAATAGTAAAACACGCCACAAAAAGAGAAAAGAAAGAAAAAAGTACCGATCAAAATGTGATCATCACAAATACTAAAAAGGAAACCTGGATTCAATACATGGTGGAAATAACACAAAAATATGAAGGAAATACAACCTTTCTCTGGGAAAGATTTGGTTGCTGGTATCAAAGAAACATGTCTTTAAAAAATTTAATAATAGTTAAACAATTTATTAACAGTTGATTTGTTTCATCTGGTTTCCAAGTATCTCCAATATGGTTCCTCATTCCTCATTATTCTAAAGACGATTCATTTTCAAATGCTTATTCCCTATTAATAGTTGTGTGGACCGTGGCACATTTCCATTTACTTCCCAAAATGTTTCAAATACTTCCTTGAAATTTATTGAGGCAATAAAAATGTTTGTGTGTTAAGCAAGTAGAATACAGCCAAATTGCCAAAATATCAAACTCTACTCAAGTAACCAATTTGAAATTCAAATTTCAATTTATTGTGCAACAGACCTTGGATGAGATTGTCCTGTTTTAAAAAGATTTCTCTGAGTCTGCTCTGTCCACAGGGATTATACTTGAGATTGAATTTGTCAAATCGATGAAATGTACTCTTATCCGCATGCACATCCAACAAATCAACATTAAGATCAGACCTGCAACATTTACTTGTGAGTGATAAGAGATAGATTACGTATGAGAATTAAAGGTCATACCTGCAACACGCGTTTGTGTGTGTGTGTGTGTATATATATATATATATATATAGAGAGAGAGAGAGAGAGATTAAATTTCATAAACAAAGATTCAGGGAAGGAAATGAATTTAATGCACACCCATTTAAATCCAAACTTTCAAAAACTTCCTTGAGCGTAAGATACTGGCCGTCACGGAATATAACAACCTGCACATAGGTAGATAGTGTATCCTTAAGGAGCAATAACAAAAAGAAACTCACTAAACTGTGTATTAATTACAACAAAGCATAATTAATTGTCTTTAAAAAGAGTTGAAATATTATCAACAGAGTGAAAAAATTCAAAAGAAAGAATGGTTCTACCTCGTCTGGTTCTTTTCTTAATTTTGACTTAATGAAGCGTAAAAGATGTTTCTGGTTCATGCAAGCAGAGTGATGCACATGCGTATCAACCTTTCTTATATTGTAAAAGTCACGATGGGGTGCACTCTTTTGAGCTAGAAACTCCCTATCTGCATTGACCAGCAGATGAAGGCGAAATTTCTGTACGGTATGCAAGGATAAGATCATCAACATGAATCAAAATAATAACAAGGACAGGTAGAATTAAATCTAAAGAATATTACCTCTTCAAGAAATCGCAGTCTATGATGGCATGCAGAGCGAACATTTCCAATAGATATTATTCTTAGAAGGTGATGCATATCAGTGAAAAAAGTTGTTGAACTGGCAACTGGGAAAAGATCTACAACATCTACAAGATTTTCAAAAGTAAGAATAAGACGCTTGTAGATTTTCATACATCCCAAAGTAAATAAACAGATGTGGAGTTATATAACAATTAATTTTTTTTATAGACCAAAAATTTCTTAGGAAATATTACCACTTTCACTAGCATAAATGTGTCCAACTCCGTCTTCCATTCTAAAGTGGTGCTGCACGTGAATTGCATAAACAATATAAGAAAAAGTGCTCATTAAATAAATGAATTTCCTCAATTGACTGTCATACAAAGAAAACAGGAGAAGCAACTTCAGGCCATTTACTAAAATAGGATAATGTACAACTCACAGCAGTTGCTTCAACAGGGACAAAGCGAAATGGATCACTGTTGACATGTGATGCACTTGATTCTCCCACCGTTACCTTCATCCATGGAGCAATCTCTTCCCTATAAACATATTTGTCTCGCAAATCTAAGCATTCACGAATCATCCTGCGGACTTCTTCATCTTCAATGTTCAGCGACTCTGAATTTAAATGACAAGCAGACAAAAAAACGCATCAAATACTAATCAGTATACCAGTATACTGAGTTAATGCAAGAAACAAATAGTTAAAAAAATAAAATAATCCCACATTGAAAAACTAATCAAGTAATATTCTGGGATCCATTTTTGTTATAATTTATCGCACTCATCACACTAACATCAGAGCACATAGATGATAATACCGCCTATTTGCCAGCCAAAGGAACAATAGAACCTCAAAAAAGAAAAAACTGGAAGCAGTGGAGGCCAAATATATATAATGTAAATGTATAATCCATTTGTACCAAGCAATTGAGAGTACCATGCATTGTACTTGGCAGAGGTAAAATAGTGTTGGCAAAAATGGGATCATTCCCCACAGTGTGCACTGAAGTTGTAACCACCTTTCCACCACCATGATCTACATTAGCTTTTGCTTCATTTGCAATCGATTTACGTTTTTGAACTAAAACAGAGTTCACATTTTCAGCTTTTGATGGAACGGAAGATATCTTCTGAATGTTTGAGTATGAATCCTGTAAAGCAATGACAACCAGTTAATTTTTCAAATCTTTGGTAATGCTTATTCTACCACATCTGAAGTAACAGAATTAGAACAGAAATGTGAAAGTAAAATGGAAACAAAAAAACAAGGATAAGTCAATTGAATAGTTGGAAGAAAGATCATTGTACACAGTATGCTAGCCAAATGCAATTGAATATTCCTCGAGTAAAATAGAGCTTTCTCAATTCACCAATGCAAGGCTGGCATCAAGGTTTACTGTTGCAATAGCTAATGCAAGTAGCAATTGTAGCAGTGATCCATTCATTTCCCAACAAACATGGAATTTTTCTATATGAAGTATCCACATTACATATCATGTATACAAATATATATAATGATGGGTTCGTATCATGCACACACACATATTAATTATAGTATAGCCATTTCAGTCTAAACATATTTTTTTATCATTACGCCATTATATCTCAGTATTTCCACCACTAATGACACAAATAATTAAGAAGTTGGCAGCGATGTATTGCCTAATACATCTTTCTCTATCTCTTCTCTTTTTCAAAGCTAAAGTCAAACACCTGCAAGACTTGCTATAACTTATAACATGTATATCTCAGACTTCTAAGCTACTCTATGACTTTGTTACAACATAATATACAGGAAAATGTTATAGGACAAAAAACGTAAGAAAAACACAAGTATGTCATCTAAAGAACTGAACAATTGATACAGTAGATTTATTTACATGGCCAGCTGAAGAATTTATGTTCTCATAGGTATATATAGTGTCCTCTCCAATTGTAAGTTCCATCCCTTCCTCATCAGAATCATCCACACTTTCAAATGCATAGCCACCTGAGGATCGTGGAGTAACTAGCCTGCCAACAGATCCTACCCGCATCTTTTCTCCTGCGAAAGAGAAATTGAATTCAAACATTGAAGCAACATACTAAGCATGTAGATCCGAAAGTGGGGAGGAAAAGACAAAAGTAGTAATAATAATATATTCATAATAATGGCCTGCCTGCAGATACTTCCAGGGGAATAAAGCATTGATAATTAGAATTTCATTTTACAGTAGAAGAAGTAATGTTCAGGAATTTAGAATAAGCCTTGGATTTGAAATTGTAGCTTCTACGGCCAAATTCCTCCAAAGAGTGGCAGCGCCATGCCTCAGATTACAGATTTTCAGAATGCAGCCACTCTCAGCATACACCTACATCATAATGGTGAAATGAAATTGCCAGAATGATTTGATAGAAATCCTTGAAAGTTCTCTCTTTAGGTTCACTCCAAGTCTCCAACACTCCAACCATAGTGATTCACAAGAAAACATTTATGGAATAAATTCAGAAAAAAAGCTTGCCTTACCCCTTGTTTTTCAAGCATGATTGAACCAACTTCATTTAAAAAAACAAAAAGCAAAGGCTAATAATTGGAATCCTACGCCATTCCTTTGGCTAGCTTGTCTTAATATTTCAAGGATTTAGGCTTCACACCTTTCCCTAGTTATTTACTATCGGAGCAGTTGTGCTCTATTTCTCACTTATGGAAACCAATGGTACTTCTGGTAGAAAGATCGCCCTATCTAAAACCATTTGAGAGTCTCATGTTTTTCTAGCCTTGGAAATCAGGCTTAGAACACAATATCAAGGACACCAGAATTAAAGTTTTGGGCTTTAATATTTCTGAAATGTAAGTGCAAAAAATGTTGGTTTGTGCTAAAGCAAATGCTTATAAAAAATAAAAGAACCTAACTAAAATAGGCTTTTGTAATATCAAACTTTAGACATTCAATTTTTCATTGATCAAAACAATAGTAACATAACAGAGAAAAGTCTATATTCGACATCTAGCACATAAAACTGTTTGATCTGGAGAATTGCATACTAATCGTGTCAACAAAGCAATAAAAAAAACACGTGACAGCTTCACTAGATAAAGATGTACCATCTCTTTGATCCGTTCGGAGAGGGGGTAAACCAGAAGCAATCAAATTAAGTTGATTATCCAAAGAAGTCGACAAAGCCTGATGTGAATCCTTATTCAACCATTCATTCGGTAAAAGTACATCCGGCATAGACGACGAGACTCTGTGCCAGTTCATTGTACTCTCATCCGCGTCGATTTCTCTGTCATGTGCATAAAATCTTTCTGAATCGTCATCGGAAACGAACGAGGTTTTCTCATCGGCGGCGGAGGGAGAGGACTTGCGGCTGAGTTTGATGAGGCGGTCGAGGACTTGATCGACACTGCGTTTGTGAATGTAGAAGGCCGAGATTGCCATTACTGAGGCTCCGAATAGAGTTGCCAAAGCGAGTTGAACTGGCGATGATGAGCTTAACTCCATTATCTTCGCTTTCGTTTCTTCTTCTTCTGGGTTTTGAGGGTTTATGAATTATGACTACTACTTACGTTATGTCAAACCCGTAAAGGTGAGAAAAAACTTGGGTTCTGAATTAAACCTTCTTCTTTTTTTTACCAACTCCCTTCGTACCTTAATATACATATGTATGTTTAGAGTTTTGCTAAATTATTAGGAATGGATTCTATATTATTAAATATAATATTAATTATTTATATGATCAAAAAAATATTATTTATTAAATAAAAATAGTTAAAAAATTAAAATTATATTTAATATTTAAATAATATTAAAAATTAAAGAATTAATATTTATTTGAAATTTAAAAATAATAAATATTAAAAAATAAAAATATTTTTTCAAAACGATATTTAAAAAAAGACGGAGAAGGAGTATTAGATTTTTCTTTAAGCCAAGTACTGTTACCCGAGAGTTTATTATTTTTTCATAAATAAATATGTTAATTTTATAAGTCTTTGTATAAAGTTTAGAAGTCATTTATTATTCGTATATGGCACGTCTTTTTAAAAATAATAATTTAAATTTTGGAAATAACATATTTTAATTCTTGACTTTTGAATATATTTTTAAATTTAAATAATTTATTAACAATTATGACAATAATTTTTATAATTAATAATATTTTAAAGATAATTTATTATTACATTAACTAAAATTATATTTATTTACTTAGTCTTTATGTGAAACATTATTTCTTAATCATTGTGAGGCTTTAAAATTTTTAGATTTCACATGCAATTTCATTACTATTGTATGAGTTCGTTTATTATTTATTAAGAATTTTAATTTCTTACATATTTATGAAGGCATTTTAAAAATCAATACTTATGTTTAAACACTTAGTTCAGTTTTTAATTAATTAAAGGATCAATCGAGATAATGATCCCTATTATTTAATCGATTTGACACGGTGATAGTAAATAATTATAATTGAATGGACTCGTAATTGTTAATGTAATTTAATTGGATTATTTGTTAAGACTTTTATTTACTCTTTTAATAGTTGAAAGTGTAACGGGCCCATTTGTTTTCATAGGCTTTAGGATGCCTGGGGGAATTGACATCCGCAGTAGGCCCAGTAACCGGATTGACTGGCTCCTGGAAGAAGAGAAACTATGTGTAGGAAGGCTAAATAAGTACGCTCAACTATACTAAAATTGCAATGATAATTGAAGACATTGTTACATTTTATATGCAAAAGAATAATTTCTCTGAAATAAAAATTTTGGGACAATTTTAAGAAAAGAATATAGTACTTCCTCCGATCTCTAAAATAAGAGCTCTCTCTAATATTTTTTTTTGTAATATTATTTAAAATATTAATATAATATGAAAGAATAAAATGTGATTCTAATTATTATTCATAATTATTCCATATATATATATATATATAATCCTTTTCTCATTGCATGCATGCAGTGGCGGAACCAGAACAAAATTTGAGGGGGGCAAAATTTGAGGGCGATTAATGGAGGTCCGGAGCAACGACGTGTAGGAATTGAAGCGGTTGGCAGAAAAAGTGGCCGTTAAAGTGATTTTTTTTAACTGATGAAGCACTCAAACAACTTGAGTTAACTTATAACTCATGTATGTACATCAATTTACAGAGAGAACCCGTTAATTTTCATGTTTTAACCAAATTAATCTCTTTATGTCATTTATACAAACACATGGTATGTAAACTTTAAAAATCCTAGTTTCATGACATCCAAACATATAAACACATAACCTCCATACAATATTCCATTCTTATATCATCTAAACCTTTCATGGTTCCATAATCAAAACTCTCATAACCAATTTCAAATCAATAACAAATACATTCTATCCAATTTCTATAAACTTATTTTACATAACCAATTTTACATATTTTTTCTTTATTTTTGTGTGTGTGACTGGCCGTCCCCCGTCCCCGCCCCGCCCCGCCCCTCCCCTCCCCTCCCCTCGACCGGCCGGCTACCGGGGGCAGGTGCCCCCCCTGGCCCCCCTGGTTCCGCCAGTGCATGCATGCATGCATGTTACTTATGACCATATGAAGTTTGGAAATGGGGAGGAATCCCAATACAAGTAAAAAAAAACATCATGGAAAAGACAAACACGTCGTCCTGTACTATATATGTTTGTTTTTGGGTTCTTTACATAAATATACAATAATTAGAAAGTAATTACATTATTAGTCCATCAACAAAATAATTATAAAAAGAGTGTAATTAGGACCCATAGTACAAAAATAGTTCAATTCACATTAATAAGGAAACATAAAATCAAGGAGAAATAATTACCATAAATAATAATTCAAATTCAAATATTTGGGATCTAACAATAAAAATAAATTCAAATTCAAAATTAAATATTCAAATTCAAATCTTCATCTCCCCTCACATACATTTTGAAATAATAGTTAATAAATAAATAAATAAATAAAATATATGTACATGTAAACTGGGCTCTATTTCAGTTTTTATTTTTTTAGTGTTCGTCCATGGCGAAAGCCTCTACCACTAAAAAAATCATAGACTCATGCTCCATTAAAGCTATCAACAAAATCGTCTGCCGTAAGTCTCTTTACCTTTCTCTTCATTTTTCTCTCTTCCCGCTGACTTCTCCTCCGGACCTCTACTACTCCGTCGCTACACTGCCGCGAATTTTCGTTGTCTAAAAAGCCAATAAAAAGAAGAAGAAGATTCGTCCTACAAAAAGTTTAAAAATAAATAGATGTAACTTTTACTATTCTGAATTTTTTTTATGACTATTTTGTTACTCACAAATACTAAAATAGTTACCTTTGTATGCATGGTTGGCTACCAACTGCATCACATTCAAACGAAATTGGTAACTTAATAAAACTGAATTGGTTACCTTGGTCTGAAGGTTTGGTTACCAACTGCACTATGAAAAAACTGCAAGTGTGGATGTGAATTGGTTACCTTGGTATGAAGATTTTGTTACCTTGGTATGAATATTTGCTTACCTTGATCTGAAAGTTTGGTTACCAACTGCACTAAGAAAAAATTGAACGTGTATATGTTGATTGGTTACTTTGATATAACAATTTGGTTACCTTGGTATGAAAGTTTGGTTACCAAATACACTATGAAAACACAAACCATTGTTTACAAATAAACATTTATCCCCACAGATCCATTAATATACAACAATTATGACAACTGTGCGTTGATGACATAGTTATCCTCATCAAAGGACTGCCGTCAACCATTTGGCTCTGGATGATACTTCTTATGGCAACCCTATCGCATTTTCGTGTGTTGATAACCCTTCACGGTTCCAGCCAAACATGGCCTATTATGATTTGAAAGCACATCAGATTGAGGAAAATATTCTATCTCCACTTAACAAGGTTGGAGATATGCAGGATAACTCGAACTCATCTCTTTTCAGCTGTGAGGATCCTTGGAATTTGCGACATGATACTCATTTTCCACCACCTAGACCAAATAAATTTCTAACAAGAAAAGAAGCTTATGGTATTATAGATCCTTTTGGCGACAACAGATTAGGCAATAATGGTGAGTCACCTTTCAGAAATATTGGTGGTTTGATGACAGAGGAGAGAAGAAGTTATGGGGATAATTAATCCCCTAAATTAAAAAATTCTAATTGCATACTAATTTCCTAAATTAAGGAATCCTAATTACACTAATATTGTAAATAAATATAAAAGTGTATTAATTATGTAAATATTTTATGAGTACACTATTATTGTAATTATTTTAAAAAATGTAATAGAATATGTAATTGTTCCTTTATTTTATTAGTTTGCTAACACATTATATGGGTTGTAGAAAGCAAAGTTTGTAAGGAATTGTCTAGGTATTAATTATTAAGATATTGATAGGTGGTCCATTATTTTTTGTACATATATAATTTTATATAATATTATTTTATGGGATACTATTATTTGTATATATTAAATTAATTAGACTAATCAATTGGGCTAATTAAGTGTAACACATAAACTCTAATTAAGTCTAATATGGAGGGACTAGTGTAAGTTATTTAAGTAACCTTTTGGGCTTGTGATGAGTAAGCACATTAATTAGGGTTGATAATCAAGTTTAATATGAATAAAGAAGTATGTCGTCTCCATAATACTAAAAGGTTATTGATGGTTTCTCAGCCGGCATCTAGGGCATCAAGGGAATAGTACCTTGTTCATCCAGTAGAGATAATTTTGATGCGTTCATCATGGATTCCAAGTAAGGTATGTAGTATTATACTATGTTCTAGGTATTCTTCTCTTATCTATGTTAATTGATTGAATTAATTATTATAAATTAATTCTTACATAGAAAACTAGAAAATATGAGCTAATTACTATACAAGTGCTAAATTTGTGGCAAAGGAAACTTCGACCGCGCTAGTATATATGCACTCCAGCCTGACCATATGTTAGTTTCATTTTCATCTAGCTATCATAATTCTCTATTTATGATTATTCAAAATGAACTCATTTTTGACATATATAATCTATTCATTAGTATTCAAAATGAACTCATTTACATATTCAACTCTTCACAAATTGGTCTTAGCAAGTGGTATAAAAGACAAAGTAGGGTAGGACAGATTTGAAACAGATTGATCATAGGACTAATTTCATGACATCCCATATCCAGCAGCAGAATCAGAACGGATTTGTAGGGGGGTCAAAAATTTTAAACCAAGCGGATCGAAATTATTAATACCACCACTTGCGGAACTTGTTAATTGTTAAAAATATATGATATTCTATTTGTTCTAAAATATAAGACTAAAATGAGCTTTTAATTATTTTATTCAAACTAAACTAGTAAACTATATCGGAAGAGCTAGCTAGCAGATGAGCCGTGAGTGTTTGATTGTTGAAAAATTTAATAGCAGAAGAATTCCTTTAGGCCTTAGCCTAAAATATGAAAGAAAATTAAAAGCTAGCTAGAACGTTAAATTATAGAATTGTTACTTTATTCTGATAAATAAACATAATTAATATATTCAGCAAACAGAAATTAAACAATAACTTAAGATCACTCCAACAGTAATAATTTTGAAAACTAAATTACTAAAAGATATAAACATTAAATTATTAAAATTCATCAAAATTGAGAGTCTAATTATCTTTTCTGATATAATCCCAATTCCCAAACTGGGAGTTATTATATATAGAAAGAGAAGCCAGAAAACAAAACAGGAAATTTGGTCAGAGAAATTATCCACCAAAGTTTAATTAAGAGTCTAATTATCTCGCTACCCGAAGTACCGTTAAATAACTACGATGAACTCTTTTATTATTTTCGGCTGATTTTTTTGCAGGAAAATGGCCACGTGTCATAATTTAATATTTAAATATAGTTGATTATATAAATACGTAGTTGACTTATTAAAATAGTAAAAATACACATATATATATAGAAAAAAATAACATATTAAATGTAAGACACCAAATTTTATGAAATAAAAGTATTCAATTTTTTTTATAATTACAATTCAGTAAATGGTTAAATTGATAACAGTTAAAGTTAAGGGTGATATATGAATTATTTTTTTTAAATACGCAAGTGGTTATAAAATATTCAATATTGTTGTCGGGGAATATTCGTTTAGTCGTGGAATATTCTTTCTGTCGGAGAATATTCGTACGACGGCGCAGTCATTTGTGGGCCCCATAATAGAATAACTATCGGATGAAGAAAACGACAAATTTGAGTTTTTATAAATAACGGCGTAATGGTTACCGTTAACACTGTTGGAATACCCGGTGGTTAAAATACATTAATACCCGTTATGGCACAGTAGCACACAGTATTGCACAATATTTTTGAAATTATTGATTCTTACGTAAGAAGGCACTACTCAATAATTGTTACAGTAATTACTGTTCAATATTTTATTTTATTGATTCAATAATTGTTGCGTTGATATTTTATATTATTGTTGTTTCAATAATTATCACTGTACAGTATCTCCATTATCAGATCAATAATTCATATTATTTGAATAATATTATTAGATAGCATTATTGGCAATATCTAGAAAGTTCTGTCAAGGAGAGGTTTGGTCACCTAATTGCGCGCCAGTAAGGAGAAATCTTTATCAGAAAGCCCCCTCTTTCCTGGGAACTGCCTGGTTGTCATTATTGTGATTCTGTAATATTATTTGTGAATAATTAATTATTGATCTATGTGATAATAAAATATTTATTTGATGTGGATATAAATGATGGATTTATTTATGTGGTTATAAATGAAGGAATTAATGTTGAGGTATTTTATCAATATTTTGTCAGATTTGAGGTATTAAAAGATCAAATCAGTGTTCTTACAGCTTTATTGTGTGAGTTATAATTTTTAATTTAACCGTTGGATCGTTGTGATTTTTAGATATGTTATACATATATAAGTTGAGTATATGTTCATAAATTTTGAACCGTTAAAAATGAACGAATGATTTGTTATGAATTTTAAGAGGTGACTGATTCGGAAATTAGGTTTATAAATGATTTTGGCGAAAAATTTTAGAAATGGATGGGCTCACTTTTGGTTGTTGGGAAAGATGGCTGATTTTTGGTGGGTGGAATAGTAGCAGATAAAGCCATCAGGTAGCAGGTCAAGTCTACTTCGGCGTGTTAACATTTTCCTATAAATAGAGGGCTAAGTTAGAATTAAAAATCACACCAGAAACATAAGCTTTCTATCTTTCTCTCTCTATATTATCGAGCGTATTTTTGTGAGTATTTAGATATCTTGAGTGTTGCTATACGGCGCAAGTTTGTTCAGCGTTATATCCGATATTCAAGTCAGAAGTACTGCTCTTTTGAAGTACGGGATTTTAAGGGTTATTATGTTTTTTAGTTTCGTAATTTTTCTGAACCTTCAAAAATTCTGGAAAAATTTGAAATGATAATTTGATGAGTTTTCTAGATTCTTTCCAAAAATGGCGATTTTTGGATATATAGATTAAGAGTTATGAATTTTATGAGAAAATACTATTTTAAAAGTAAACCCTTATAACTCCTTGCGGTTAACTCCAAAATTGGTAAAATTTTTATTGGGAGTACATGTATATGATAGAAGTATACTCTGTAAATTTCGAAATTTTTGGATAAAAGTACAATTTTTGATAAATATCTAAATATTCGGCTGTTTTGGCCATATGAAAAATAGTAAATAATTTTTAAAAATTCTGAGAAAAATATATGTTCAATATGGGACTATATTCTACTAAATCTCATAAAAGAAAATTTGTTTGTATTGATTTGGTATTTTTCATAAAAATAGACTAGTTATGAGTAAATGAATTAAATATGTTATGTGAAGTAAGAAAATTGAAAAATAGGATTTTATGGCTTGAGAATCCTATATGAGGTTTATGTAGATTTTTTATGAGGGTTTTGGTTATTGGTGATGAAATCTTATGAGTTTGGAATTTTAGGATGATTAAATGCATTATTTAGTAAAGTGTAAACAATTAAAATAAATTGTTTATAAGTTTAAGAAATATTATTTCAATATCATTATATCGAAATATTGGTATGAATTTTATTGTGGAATGTAAGACCCCAACTTTTATAAATAAAGATGAATTTTATATAAATATCATTTTTGAATATTATGGAGTGAAATTTATATAATGTTATAGTTGTGAGTAATATTTATAAATTTTGTAAAGTACGCAAGTTGCTATATAATATTCGATTGGTCGGAAAATATTCGTTTTAACCAGAAATATTCGTACGACGACACAATCATTGATGGACCCCACAACGGCATTATTGTCGGATTGAGAAAATGACAAAAATACTTTATAAAAATAACGGCGGAAGTTTTATCATTAATACTGTTGAACTACTCGGTAGTAAAAGTACAGTAATACGCATGGTTGCATAGTAACACACGGTATTGATTATTGATGCTTACGTGATAAGTCACTCAGTTTTGTTTTATTGGTATTATTAATGTAATAAAACAGAAAAAAAATTTATATAAAACAAAATACTTTTATAAAGTTATCTGTTTTATTGGACAATAATTAGAATATATTATATTTTATTATGCATAGTGTTTGTATAGTAAAATCTTTCATAAAGTTATTCGTTTTATTAGATTATAAATAGAATATTCCCCGACAATGATTGTGTCGTCGTACGAATATTCCCCGACAAAAAGAATATTCTCCGACCAAACGAATATTTTATAACAACTTGCTTACTTTGCAAAATTTATAAATATTACCCACAACTATAACATTATATCAAATTAACTCCATAATATTCAAAAATGATATTTATAGAAAATTCATCTTTATTTATAAAAATTGGGGTCTTACAACCTCCCCTTCTTATGAAATTTCGCCCTCGAAATTATGGTACGTACCTGGTATGTCCAAGAGGTAAGGATACCTTGATTTCATTTCTGATTCTAACTCCCAAGTCATTTCCTCAACATCGTGGTTTCTCCACAAAACTTTGACTTGAGGTATAACCTTGGAGCGTAAAATATGTTCCTTCTTATCCAAGATTTGAACAGGAACTTCTTCATACGTCAAATCCTCCGCTATTTCGTCCGGTTCTAACTCAATAATGTGGTTCGGGTCTTCCACATATTTGCCTAACATGGATATGTGGAAAACGTTATGAACACGAGACATACTTGGCGGTAAAGCGAGTCTATAAGCCACAGTTCCTACTCGATCGAGGATTAAAAATGGACCGATGAATCGAGGATTTAGCTTTCCTCTTTTTTCAAATCTCGTAACTCCTTTCCATGGAGCAACACGTAAGAACACATGATCTCCTACATCAAATTCCACGTCCTTTCGATGAAGATCAGCATAACTCTTTTGTCGATCTTGTGAGGTTTTTATACGTTGTCGGATCGTTTGAATCTTTTCTGTAGTCATACGTACCAACTCCGGTCCCAACAACGTTGCTTCGCCCACCTCATCCCAGCATACTGGAGAACGACATTTTCTTCCATACAATGCTTCGAATGGAGCCATGCCAATACTTGCTTGATAACTGTTGTTGTAGGAAAACTCCACCAATGGTAAGAACTTGTCCCAACTTCCCTTGAAGTCAAAGACACAGAGTCTTAATAGATCTTCAAGAGTTTGAATAGTCCTCTCTGATTGTCCGTCCGTCTGAGGATGATATGCTGAACTAAATCGTAACTCCGTGCCCATAGCTTTTTGTAAACTAACCCAAAATCGTGAAGTGAATCTTGGGTCTCGATCAGAAATTATGGATACTGGCATACCATGCAATCTTACAATCTCGTTTATGTACATACGAGCAAGACGTTCAAGTGTATAAGTTTCTCGTATCGGTAAGAAATGAGCAGACTTGGTCAATCTATCAACAATGACCCAAATCGCATCAATACCTTGAGAAACCCTAGGAAGACCGGTAACGAAATCCATGGTAATGTGCTCCCACTTCCATTCTGGAATTTCAAGTGGTTGCAATGGACCTTTTGGTACTTGATGCTCCGCTTTGACTCGTTGACAAGTTAGACACCTTGAGATAAACAACGATATCTCTCTCTTCATATTGCTCCACCAAAATGTATGACGAAGATCATGATACATTTTGGTACTTCCAGGATGGATTGCAAACGGTGTGTTGTGCGCCTCCATCATGATTTCATACTTTAAATCAGGGTTGTTAGGAACACAAAGTCTGGAGTTGACTCGAAGTATTCCTTCCTCATCGATTCTTGCTTCCGGCATAACACATTCTTGCACTTTCTTCCTCATACGCATCAGCTCCAGGTCTGTAGCTTGAGCAGCTTTAACTTTATCGATTAAAGTCGGTTCTACTCGTATATTCGCCATCATCACATGGGTCCCTGGAGTCTTCAACTCTATCTCCATCCTTTGCAAGTCACACAAAATGGGCCTTTGCGTTGTTAATATTGCACTTGTACCAGCATATGATCTTCTACTCAATGCGTCAGCTACCACGTTCGCTTTTCCAGGATGGTATTGAATGGTATGATCATAATCTTTCAACAGTTCAAGCCAACGTCGTTGTCGCATGTTGAGTTCCTTTTGAGTGAAGAAATATTTGAGGCTTTTATGATCCGTAAAGATCTCCACTTTCTCCCCATACAAGTAATGCCTCCAAATTTTAAGTGCAAAGACAACAGCTGCCAACTCTAGATCATGAGTAGGATAATTCCTCTCATATTCCTTGAGTTGTCTTGATGCATAGGCTATGTGTAAGACCCCGAATTTTATGAAATAAAAGTATTCAATTTTTCTTATAATTACTATTCAGTAAATGGTTAAATTGATAAAAGTTTAAAGTTATGGGTGAAATATGAAATTTTTTTCAAAATAAGCAAGTGGTTATAAAATAATCATTGTTGTCGGGGAATATTCGTTTGGTCGTGGAATATTCTTTCTGTCGGAGAATATTCGTACAACGGCGCAGCTATTTGTGGGCCCCATAACGAATAACTGTCGGGTGAAGAAAAACGACAAATTTGAGTTTTTACAAATAACGGCGTAGTTGTTATCGTTAATACTGTTGAAATACCCGGTGGTTAAAATACAGTAATACGCGTTATTGCACAGTAGCACACGGTATTGCACAGTATTTTTGAAATTATTGATTCTTACGTAAGAAGGCACTACTCAATAATTGTTACAGTAATTACTGTTCAATATTTTATTTTATTGATTCAATAATTGCTACGTTGAAATTTTATATTATTGTTGTTCAATAATTGTTGCTGCACAGTATTTTCCATTATCAGATCAATAATTCATATTATTTGAATAGTATTATTAGATAGCATTATTGGCAATGTCTAGAAAGTTCTGTCTAAGGAGAGGTTTGGTCATCTAATTGCGCGCTAGTAAGGAGAAATCCTTATTAGAAAGCCCCCTCTTTCCTGGGAACGGCCTGGTTGTCATAAATGTGATTCTGTAATATTATTTGTGAATAATTAATTATTGATTCATATGATAAGAAAATATTTATTTTATGTGGATATAAATGAGGGATATATTTTTGTGGTTAAAAATGAAGGAGTTAATGTTGAGGTTTTTATCAGTATTTTTGTCGGAATGGAGGTATTAAAAATCAGGGTTTTTGAGATATTTTGCGGGGGTTATAATTTTTAATCCGACCGTTGGATCGTGGTAATTTTTGGATATGTTATACATATATAAGTTGAGTATATGCCCACAAATTTTGAACCGTTAAAAATGAACGTATGATTTATTATGAATTTTACGAGATGACTGGTTCAGAAATTGTTGAATTTTCGGAGTTTATCATTTTGGTGGAAAATTCTAGAATTGGTGGACCCCACTTGTGGTTGGTGAAGAAATGTGCTGAATTATATTTCAAATGTGGTGGGTGGGAATAGTAGCAGGTAAAGCCATCAGGTTGCAGGTCAAACCTACCAAAATTTTCCTATAAATAGAGGGCTAAGTTAGAATTGAAAATCACACCAAAAACATAAGCTTTCTCTCTTTCTCTCTCTATATTATGAAGCATATTTTGTGAGTATTTAGATACTTGGTGAGTTGCTATTCATCAGTGCAAGTTTCCTTCAGCCTTATACCGATCAGAAGTACTGCTCTTTTGAGGTAAGGGATTGTAAGGGATATTAAGGGATTTTAAGGGTTGTTATGATTTTCAGTTTCGTAATTTTTCTGATCTTCAAAAATTCTGGAAAAATTTAAAATGATATTTTGATGAGTTTTATTGATTGTGTCCAAAAATGGTGATTTTTGGATGTATAGATTGAGAGTTATGAATTTTATGAGAAAAGACTATTTTAAAAGTAACTGCTTATAATTTCTTGTGGTTAACTCCAAAATTGATGAAATTTTTATTGGGAGTACATGTATATGATAGAAGTATACTCTGTAAATTTTAGAATTTTTAGATAAAAGTACAATTTTTGATAAATGTCTAAATATTCGGCTGTTTTGGCCATATGAAAAATAGTAAATGACTTTTAAAAATTTTGAGAAAAATATATGTTCACTATGGGACTATATTATGCTAAATCTCAGAAAAGAAATATTTTTGGAACTGATTTGGTATTTTTCATGAAAATGATCTAGTTATGAGTAAATGAATTAAATATGTTTTGTGAAGTAAGAAAATTGGAAAATAGGATTTTATAGCTTGAGAATCCTATATGAGGTATATGCAGATTTTTGATGAGGGTTTTGGTTATTGATGATGAAATTGTAAGAGTTGGCATTTTATGATGATTAAATACATTAATTAGTAAAGTGTAAACAATTAAAATAAATTGTTTATAAATTTAAGTAATGTTATTCTTTCAATATCATTATACCGAAATATTGGTATGAATTTTATTGTAGAATTTCTATCTTTTGTGTCGGGGTTACTATTCATGAGTTACGAATATTACTCTTGAGATTAAAACTATATGTTGATCATATTATTTTTATCATCATATATAACATTTTTATAACCCTGATGTTGAAATTCTCTTTCACTGGAGTGTAAAGATGGGTAGATTATTGGTATGATCATGACTAGGGTTCTCTTTGGCCTGTAGTGCAAAGTTGAATTGTGACTGGTATGATCATGACCATTGAATTTATAATTGAATATCTTAAGCTTAAGTGCAAAGGTGAATTGATCAACATGGTTATAATTATTGTTTATATAAATTCTGAAATGATTATATATTTCTTTGAGATATGAATATATTTGGCCTGTAGTGCAAATATGAATTGTTGATGAATATCTTTGGCCTGTAGTGTAAAGATGAACTGTTGTTGAATATCTTTGGCCTGTAGTGCAAAGATGAACTGTTGTTGAATATCTTTGGCTCGTAGTGCAAAGATGGTTTGTTGATGAATATCTTTGGCCTGTAGTGCAAAGATGAACTGTTGTTGAATATCTTTGGCCTGTAGTGCAAAGATGAACTGTTGTTGAATATCTTTGGCCCGTAGTGCAAAGATGGTTTGTTGATGAATATCTTTGGCCCGTAGTGCAAAGATGGATTTGTTAGTATGATTATAAAGGAATTGTGATTTGGTATAACCATGATCTTTGATGTTTCAGGTAAAGACAGGTGATGAAAATATTCTTCGTCCTGGGTGCGAAGAAAAATTTATAGTCACAATTATGATTACGAGTTATTCATATGATTGTGAAAAGGAACTGTTGAGTGATGTTACATGGATAAAATATTGTTGGTGGATTTTTAACATGGAGAAGATAATAGACTTTATAGTCTATTTGACTCTTCTAATGGATTGCTCGTTCCGCTGCAACTATGGTTGAAATTTTTATCATTTACCATATGTTCTAAATCTCTGATTTATTATTGATGAAGGCTATTGATAATTTAATTATCTTTAGTCATGATATTCTTTACTGAGCTAGTTGTGCTCACCCTTTTGCTTCACAATTCCTTTCAGGTAATAAGAGTGTAGCTGGGTCGAGCGAGGGTAACGGGGAAATAGAACAGTGGTCTCTAGCTGTGGATGTTCTCCCGAAGCAGTATAGAAAAGTTCATTTAGTAGTTATATTTGGTGAATCCAATAGGGTAAGGTGTACCCAACGTTGGAAGGGTGGTTTGCCACTATCATACAAGATGTCTAACGACATACAACCTCGTGTCATCATAAGACAGGGATGTGCTCATCCACTTGCTGAGTATATATACGAGCACTACCTATATAATCTTGGTGTTTGTTTGAAGTATAATTCTCAATTAGAGACAGTGGAGATAATGATAAGTCAAGAGAAGACTCACCATTGGGAAGAATATGATAGTAATCTTCTCGTTTTTCTTTGGGGTCTATTGGGTCAACCAAGGATAATTCTGTGGCCATATGATATCTATCATAACCTAGATGCGTGGCCTCCCATGTACGAAGGTTTCCTTGAGCACTTCCCAAATATTCTAATTTCTAAAACAATTTTTGACTATACCTTTATGTAAGGTGTTATTGTGAGGTGATGTCCACGGTTGGAACATGAGTCACATTTGGTATATATTTGTATCCAAACTCACAGCATATGTGTTGTTGTATTTTGCACGACAATTGTTGTAATAAAGTTGTAGTTATTTTCTGTACCATGTATTTGACGACTCAGAATGGGTTGGGTGGAATGAACCTATTTTGGGGTCGTCACAGTTGGTATCAGAGCTTAGGGATATGATCTCTGGTGGAGATCGGGGAATATAACTAGGAGGGGAGAGATGCGTAAATCCTTCGCTAGTGTGTCCTACCTAAGCTTATTTGTTGGTTAGTCATAATATTGGGATATTATGTGATATGTTAATTTGTTTAATTAACCCTTATTTTATGGCAGTATTTGAGAATGGCAGCTGAGAATGCTAACAATGAGTGAATGAGACTGTGGGGATACCTCTAATCACTAACCATGATAATGTGATGTCAGACGAAGAAGGAATTAGAGATATCTATGTGGTGAGTGAAGAATTGATAGTTGCACCTGAGATAGTCGCAGAGGTAACAGCTGAGACTGAGGAAGAAGAGGAAGAAGAAGTACCAGAGGAGAGTTTATTAGAGGTATTATATGATCAAAATGTAGAATTTCAAAATCGTATTCATGAGTTAGAAGAGCAGGCAGAAGAACGACAGGCGGTCGTGGAACAAAAGGATGCAACAATTCAAGCTTGTGTTACCCGATATGTGATGCTTGAACAGAAGCATTCTTTGGCAGAGTATAAGATGATAAAAATGGAATCTGAGCTGAAAGAAGAAAAAATTGAACGAGTGAGAATAAGTGATGCATGGGTAAAAGCCGCACGACACGTGGATATTGTGGAAAGAGATGTTCGATCTAAGAAGGCTAAAATAGATGATATGAATTTCTCTTTTTGGAAAGCAATTGGGAGAACCCAACATCGAGTTTTGAATTACCCTGTACATAGCGGTCAACCTGAATCCGATATGGATCGAAGATTGATGATTCAAATCATGAATGAGGAGTACGAAGAGGCAGTTGAGGGAGGAATATGTCCTATAGAAAGGTATATTCCAACGGTAATGATGACGCCAAATGCTGCTCCAGACAAGTCAAAGCCGAGTAGTTCGAGGGATGGCGGTTGTCATGACTTCCCAACAAATGAGGAACCCAAATGAAGTTATCATGGGAGATGAGCAATGGAGAAATCATGATGATCTGAGAGATAGAATCTGAAATGGAAGCAAGGTATTCTCAACTCTTCGAAATACCAGGTACGTAAATTTCGGGGACGAAATTTCATAAGGAGGGGAGATTGTAAGACCCCGAATTTTATGAAATAAAAGTATTCAATTTTTCTTATAATTACTATTCAGTAAATGGTTAAATTGATAAAAGTTTAAAGTTATGGGTGAAATATGAAATTTTTTTCAAAATAAGCAAGTGGTTATAAAATAATCATTGTTGTCGGGGAATATTCGTTTGGTCGTGGAATATTCTTTCTGTCGGAGAATATTCGTACAACGGCGCAGCTATTTGTGGGCCCCATAACGAATAACTGTCGGGTGAAGAAAAACGACAAATTTGAGTTTTTACAAATAACGGCGTAGTTGTTATCGTTAATACTGTTGAAATACCCGGTGGTTAAAATACAGTAATACGCGTTATTGCACAGTAGCACACGGTATTGCACAGTATTTTTGAAATTATTGATTCTTACGTAAGAAGGCACTACTCAATAATTGTTACAGTAATTACTGTTCAATATTTTATTTTATTGATTCAATAATTGCTACGTTGAAATTTTATATTATTGTTGTTCAATAATTGTTGCTGCACAGTATTTTCCATTATCAGATCAATAATTCATATTATTTGAATAGTATTATTAGATAGCATTATTGGCAATGTCTAGAAAGTTCTGTCTAAGGAGAGGTTTGGTCATCTAATTGCGCGCTAGTAAGGAGAAATCCTTATTAGAAAGCCCCCTCTTTCCTGGGAACGGCCTGGTTGTCATAAATGTGATTCTGTAATATTATTTGTGAATAATTAATTATTGATTCATATGATAAGAAAATATTTATTTTATGTGGATATAAATGAGGGATATATTTTTGTGGTTAAAAATGAAGGAGTTAATGTTGAGGTTTTTATCAGTATTTTTGTCGGAATGGAGGTATTAAAAATCAGGGTTTTTGAGATATTTTGCGGGGGTTATAATTTTTAATCCGACCGTTGGATCGTGGTAATTTTTGGATATGTTATACATATATAAGTTGAGTATATGCCCACAAATTTTGAACCGTTAAAAATGAACGTATGATTTATTATGAATTTTACGAGATGACTGGTTCAGAAATTGTTGAATTTTCGGAGTTTATCATTTTGGTGGAAAATTCTAGAATTGGTGGGCCCCACTTGTGGTTGGTGAAGAAATGTGCTGAATTATATTTCAAATGTGGTGGGTGGAAATAGTAGCAGGTAAAGCCATCAGGTTGCAGGTCAAACCTACCAAAATTTTCCTATAAATAGAGGGCTAAGTTAGAATTGAAAATCACACCAAAACATAAGCTTTCTCTCTTTCTCTCTCTATATTATGAAGCATATTTTGTGAGTATTTAGATACTTGGTGAGTTGCTATTCATCAGTGCAAGTTTCCTTCAGCCTTATACCGATCAGAAGTACTGCTCTTTTGAGGTAAGGGATTGTAAGGGATATTAAGGGATTTTAAGGGTTGTTATGATTTTCAGTTTCGTAATTTTTCTGATCTTCAAAAATTCTGGAAAAATTTAAAATGATATTTTGATGAGTTTTATTGATTGTGTCCAAAAATGGTGATTTTTGGATGTATAGATTGAGAGTTATGAATTTTATGAGAAAAGACTATTTTAAAAGTAACTGCTTATAATTTCTTGTGGTTAACTCCAAAATTGATGAAATTTTTATTGGGAGTACATGTATATGATAGAAGTATACTCTGTAAATTTTAGAATTTTTAGATAAAAGTACAATTTTTGATAAATGTCTAAATATTCGGCTGTTTTGGCCATATGAAAAATAGTAAATGACTTTTAAAAATTTGAGAAAAATATATGTTCACTATGGGACTATATTATGCTAAATCTCAGAAAAGAAATATTTTTGGAACTGATTTGGTATTTTTCATGAAAATGATCTAGTTATGAGTAAATGAATTAAATATGTTTTGTGAAGTAAGAAAATTGGAAAATAGGATTTTATAGCTTGAGAATCCTATATGAGGTATATGCAGATTTTTGATGAGGGTTTTGGTTATTGATGATGAAATTGTAAGAGTTGGCATTTTATGATGATTAAATACATTAATTAGTAAAGTGTAAACAATTAAAATAAATTGTTTATAAATTTAAGTAATGTTATTCTTTCAATATCATTATACCGAAATATTGGTATGAATTTTATTGTAGAATTTCTATCTTTTGTGTCGGGGTTACTATTCATGAGTTACGAATATTACTCTTGAGATTAAAACTATATGTTGATCATATTATTTTTATCATCATATATAACATTTTTATAACCCTGATGTTGAAATTCTCTTTCACTGGAGTGTAAAGATGGGTAGATTATTGGTATGATCATGACTAGGGTTCTCTTTGGCCTGTAGTGCAAAGTTGAATTGTGACTGGTATGATCATGACCATTGAATTTATAATTGAATATCTTAAGCTTAAGTGCAAAGGTGAATTGATCAACATGGTTATAATTATTGTTTATATAAATTCTGAAATGATTATATATTTCTTTGAGATATGAATATATTTGGCCTGTAGTGCAAATATGAATTGTTGATGAATATCTTTGGCCTGTAGTGCAAAGATGAACTGTTGTTGAATATCTTTGGCCTGTAGTGCAAAGATGAACTGTTGTTGAATATCTTTGGCTCGTAGTGCAAAGATGGTTTGTTGATGAATATCTTTGGCCTGTAGTGCAAAGATGAACTGTTGTTGAATATCTTTGGCCTGTAGTGCAAAGATGAACTGTTGTTGAATATCTTTGGCCCGTAGTGCAAAGATGGTTTGTTGATGAATATCTTTGGCCCGTAGTGCAAAGATGGATTTGTTAGTATGATTATAAATAGGAATGTGATTTGGTATAACCATGATCTTTGATGTTTCAGGTAAAGACAGGTGATGAAAATATTCTTCGTCCTGGGTGCGAAGAAAAATTTATAGTCACAATTATGATTACGAGTTATTCATATGATTGTGGAAAGGAACTGTTGAGTGATGTTACATGGATAAAATATTGTTGGTGGATTTTTAACATGGAGAAGATAATAGACTTTATAGTCTATTTGACTCTTCTAATGGATTGCTCGTTCCGCTGCAACTATGGTTGAAATTTTTATCATTTACCATATGTTCTAAATCTCTGATTTATTATTGATGAAGGCTATTGATAATTTAATTATATTTAGTCATGATATTCTTTACTGAGCTAGTTGTGCTCACCCTTTTACTTCACAATTCCTTTCAGGTAATAAGAGTGTAGCTGGGTCGAGCGAGGGTAACGGGGAAATAGAACAGTGGTCTCTAGCTGTGGATGTTCTCCCGAAGCAGTATAGAAAAGTTCATTTAGTAGTTATATTTGGTGAATCCAATAGGGTAAGGTGTACCAACGTTGGAAGGGTGTTTGCCACTATCATACAAGATGTCTAACGACATACAACCTCGTGTCATCATAAGACAGGGATGTGCTCATCCACTTGCTGAGTATATATACGAGCACTACCTATATAATCTTGGTGTTTGTTTGAAGTATAATTCTCAATTAGAGACAGTGGAGATAATGATAAGTCAAGAGAAGACTCACCATTGGGAAGAATATGATAGTAATCTTCTCGTTTTTCTTTGGGTCTATTGGGTCAACCAAGGATAATTCTGTGGCCATATGATATCTATCATAACCTAGATGCGTGGCCTCCCATGTACGAAGGTTTCCTTGAGCACTTCCCAAATATTCTAATTTCTAAAACAATTTTTGACTATACCTTTATGTAAGGTGTTATTGTGAGGTGATGTCCACGGTTGGAACATGAGTCACATTTGGTATATATTTGTATCCAAACTCACAGCATATGTGTTGTTGTATTTTGCACGACAATTGTTGTAATAAAGTTGTAGTTATTTTCTGTACCATGTATTTGACGACTCAGAATGGGTTGGGTGGAATGAACCTATTTTGGGGTCGTCACACTATGACTTTTCCATGTTGCATGAGAACGCATCCCAACCCTTTGCTTGAAGCATCACTGTAGATGACAAATCCCTCCGAGCCAGATGGTATTGTTAGAACAGGTGCTGAAATGAGTCTCCTCTTGAGTTCTTGAAAACTCTGCTCATATTTTTCGCTCCAACCAAACTTTGTATCTTTCCGAGTCAGCTGAGTTAATGGAGTAGCGATTCGAGAAAATCCTTCCACGAATCTCCGATAATAACCAGCTAAACCAAGAAAGCTACGTACCTCGGTCACTGATTTAGGTTGCTCCCAGCTTTGAATAGCTTCAATCTTTGCCGGGTCAACCTATATTCCACGACTTGATACTACGTGCCCAAGGAATGCTACCTCCTCCAGCCAGAACTCGCATTTCTTCAACTTGGCATAAAGCTTGTATTCACGAAGCTTTTGGAGTACCAGCCTCAAGTGTTGCTCATGATCTTCACGGCTTTTGGAATAAATAAGGATGTCATCAATAAAGACGACCACAAAGTGATCCAAATATTCCTTGAATACCCGGTTCATCATATCCATGAAGGCAGCAGGAGCATTAGTCAATCCAAAGGACATGACTAGGAATTCATAATGCCCGTACCGAGTTCTAAAAGCCGTCTTTGGAATATCCTCAGTTCTAACCTTCAGCTGATGATATCCAGAACGAAGATCGATCTTTGAAAAGAATTGTGCTCCTTGCAACTGGTCAAACAGGTCATCAATACGTGGCAATGGGTACCTGTTTTTGATGGTGACATGATTCAACTCCCCCGATAATCAATACAAAGTCGCATACTTCCATCTTTCTTCTTCACGAATAGAACAGGAGCACCCCAAGGAGAAGTACTAGGACGAATAAAGCCAATGTCTAACAATTCCTGCATTTGGATCTTTAACTCCTGAAGTTCAATAGGAGCCATTCGATATGGGGCTTTGGAAATGGGTTTTGTACCGGGTTCAAGATCGATACAAAATTCAATTTCACGCTCTGGGGGTAGGCCAGGAAGTTCTTCAGGAATACGTCAGGGAATTTATTAACAATAGAAATATCATTCAAAACTGACGTATTTTTGTTTAGATCTGTGACATGAGCTAAGAAAGCTTGACATCCGTTTTTCAATAAACGAATAGTTTTATGGCTTGAGATGACAGCGATTGATTTTAATGGTTTGGTTGCTTGAATTCGCATAATAGGTTGATTAGGAATATGAAAACTAACAACCTTACGAAAACAATCAATTTTTGCATAATGAGTAGTTAACCAATCAATCCCTAGAATCACGTCAAATGCAAGTATTTTTAATGAAATCAGATCGATAGGTAATGTGTGGGTACCAACTTGAACCAAACAAGACTTATAAACAGTGGAGGTAATGAAGGTTTCTCCCAACGGAGTTTCCACAGATAAGTCAAAGTCTAATTTCTCCGGAATCAAATTTAATCGATGAGCGCAAGTAGGAGAAATAAAAGAATGGGTTGAACCGGTATCAAATAAAGTATAAACTTCTTTAGAGTTTATAATAAGCTTACCCGTGATGACCTCATTCGGGTTCCTTGCTCTCTGGGAGTTCACAACAAACGCTCTCCCTTGCACAACCGGTTTTGACTTTTCTGGGACGGCTTTTGGTGCCTCCATCCTAGCTGCATTTGTCTTCGGTAAACGATAAAATCGGGCTAAATGACCTTCTCTTCCACAATTATAACATGCTTTGGACGGCATCGCGCAGTTTGGACTGATGTGCCCCTCCCCTCCGCATTTGAAACATATGATAGGTGGTCGTTCTCCTTCCTTAACGACAGGTGCTGGTGCTGACGTCTTTCCATCATTGTTGAATCTCCTCTTCTTGAAATGTCCATTCTTATTGTTTTGGCCCTGATTACCACCGAAGTGGTTACCATTTCTGGCATGTTGATTCCCTCCACGCTTGTTGTCACCGCTTCGATGACTGCACTCGCTGGTATTATCATTTTGCCGGCTGCTCTCTTTTGGTTGCGTTGTCTCGTTATCGCGCTCCACCAACTGAGCCCTATTTACAACATCTGAATACAAACACAGTTTATGAGAAACAAGATGTTGACGTATCTTCGGCTTCAAACCTCTTAAAAACATCCGCGTCATTCTTTCTTCATTATCCACCAGGTGGGACGCAAACCGGATAACTCCGCAAATTTTGCCTCGTACTGCGACACGGTCATATTATTCTGCTCCAATTTGATGAACTCCACCTCCTCATGTGACGAATACTCTCGGAAGAATCGGAAGTATTTGTCGTTAAACAGCTCTTGGAACTTCTCCCAGGACATCTTCAGTGCGGCAGGTTGAGTACGCTTTATCGATTCCCACCAGTAATCTGCCTCTCCTCGCAACATAAAGGCGGCAAAGGGAACCTTTTGCTCCTCGGAGCAACCCAAGACATCAAATATCTTGGTGATCTGCTTTATCCATGTTTCAGCTACAAGTGGTTTGGGTTCTCCCTTAAACTCCGGTGGTCCCAGCTCCTTAAACTGTTTAGCGGTGACCGCCAGAGAGTTTCCAGTATTTCCACCTACGTTGTGGACAGGAGCCGCTTTCACCTGTTGTTTGCATGAATTGCATAAAGCCTCTGAACATTTGATCATTCATCATTTGGTCAGTGTTGTTTGTTTTGCATGAGGATTGACACCTTCCTGATGCACATTATCCTGATTATTGATATGTGGTGAATCAACAGTCGTCTGTGCTCCATTGCTATTCTCAACGTTCTCAGATGCCATTTTCAGATACTGCCACAAAATAAAAATTAATTGATATGTCATATATTATCCTTATATTATGACCGACCAATTAAATACCATGCAAATAAACTTAGGTATGTCATACTAGCGAAGGAATTCCCCGTCTCTCCCCTCCTAGTTCTATTCTCACATCTTAGCCAGGGATCATATCCCTAAGCTCTGATACCAACTGTGACGCCCCCAAAATTAGGTATACATCACCCATCTTGAGTCGTCAGATACATAGTACAGAATACAAATACAACTTAATAATACAACTGTCGTGTACAATACGACAAAACATAAACTGTGAGTTTGAATACAAATATTATCTTCTAGAGAGTATTCATACTCAAAAGGAGTCCTCATTACATTTATTAACACACCATTACATAGAATAGTGAGGACTACTAACTAATACTATTCTTCGGACCATCACTCCGTTCCCCGACTTGCCCAGCTACGTTCTCATTTCCTGAAGAGAACAGTGAAAGAAAGGGTGAGCTCAACTAGCCCAGTAAGAAATATTATGACTAAGATAATGCAGAATAAATTATCATTAGCCTTCAACAATGTTAAACTGATAAAATATAATAGACATCAAGTTTAACTGTAGCGGAACAAGCAATCCATTAAAAGAGTCAAGTAGAAAATAAACTCTACTATCTTTTATGATTTAAAAAGTTTTTCAACACTATGATCGCTGGGACTCAGCTTAATAAAATAATCCACATCATCGAATCACCCCTGCTACTACGGCCAAGGATATTCGTATATTCATTAATGGTCATGATCATGCCAACAACTGTCCATCAATGCACTACGGGCCAATGAGGACTTTTACCACATCATTTGTAACATTACGGTCATGATTATACCGAATAATCCCTGGTCATAATCATACCAAGTCCATCTATGCACTACAGGCCACAGATGACTTTCAACATTTTATAAACATGAGGATGATGACAATGATATAAGAATTCAATAAAACAAGTTCAAGAATTAATTTATCCAGGAATTAACAACGTCCAAATTGTCAACATGATACTGCATTGTGGAGTAAAATTCAAGAATGCTTAGAAGAATATTTTCTTGAAAAAATACTGATGAAACGCAACTATCAAGGATATTCCACAAATTTTATGGAGTATAGAAGTCAAAACTTAACCAACTGAGTACAATAAAGAATGGAATAACAAAAGAAATCACCATGCATGCGATAGACCACCGCACAGACAGGTTATTCCAATAGAATAATAAATAATGGAACCAGGTCCGGCGTAAACGCACAGACAGGATATTCCGACAGAATAATAAATAATGGAACCAGGTCCGGTGTAAAACACACAGACAGATATTCCAACAGAATAATAATAAAACGAACTAGGTCCGGTGTAAAACACACAGACAGGATGTTCCAACAGAATAATAAACGGAACCAGGTCCGGTGTAAAACACACAGACAGGATGTTCCAACAGAATAATAGAAGAATGTCACCAAGTATAGGGTAGACCGCGTATACTGGTTATTCCAACAGAATAATAACAAATGGAATAACAGAAGTTCTCTTCATGAATATAAAAGAAATAATATTCCCTACCTTAAAAGAACTGGATATTGGAAAAGTGATGTAGCAGAATACTTTTATTCCTCTCTCTCTTATTCTCTCTAACTTTCTCTCTCTATAGCTTGAATGAATTCGTGAAAAATAATGAAGCCCTAGGCCTCTATTTATAGAAAAACTGAGGGTGGCTCTTTGTCTTAACGAAGGGTCAAATGACTCTTGGTCTTAACGAAGGGTCAAATGACTCTTGGTAATATTGAAGGGACAACTACTATTGACGAAAGTAATTACTATTGACCAAGGTAAATACTATTGACGAAGGTAATTACTATTGACCAAGGTAAATACTATTGACGAAGGTAATTACTATTGACCAAGGTAAATACTATTGACGACGGTAATTACTATTGACGACGGAATTACTATTGACGAAGAGACTCTTAGATGATGACATATGGCCCCCCATAAAAAAAACCAACTTACCACAACGTCTCAATTATTGATTTAATAATATAACATATTATACAGATGATACTATGACAATAATTTAAGAGATATGATGCAGCAATTACTGTAGCAATAATTGAGTATAGCTGAGTGACTTCTCACGTAAGCATCAATAATCAATACCGTGTGCTACTATGCAACCACGCGTATTACTGTACTTTTACTACCGAGTAGTTCAACAGTTTTAACGGTTTTAACGATAACACCTCAGCCGTTATTTTATAGAAAGATAATTCTGTCGTTTTCTCAATCCGACAATAATTCCGTTGTGGGGTCCACCAATGATTGTGCCGTCGTACGAATATTCCCCGACAAAAAGAATATTCTCCGACCAAACGAATTTTTATAACAACTTGCTTACTTTGCAAAATTTATAAATATTACCCACAACTATAACATTATATCAAATTAACTCCATAATATTCAAAAATGATATTTATAGAAAATTCATCTTTATTTATAAAAATTGGGGTCTTACTACACCTCCCACTCTTCTTATGAAATTTCGCCCTCGAAATTATGGTACGTACCTGGTATGTCGAAGAGGTAAGGATACCTTGATTTCATTTCTGATTCTAACTCCCAAGTCTTTCCTCAACATCGTGGTTTCTCCACAAAACTTTGACTTGAGTATAACCTTAGAGCGTAGAATATGTTCCTTCTTATCCAAGATTTGAACAGAACTTCTTCTACGTCAAATCCTCCCGCTATTTCGTCCGTTTCTAACTCAATAATGTGGTTCGGGTCTTCCACATATTTGCGTAACATGGATATGTGGAAAACGTTATGAAACACGAACATACTTGGCGGTAAACGAGTCTATAAGCCACAGTTCCTACTCGATCGAGGATTAAAAATGGACCGATGAATCGAGGATTTAGCTTTCCTCTTTTTCCAAATTTCGTAAACTCCTTTCCATGGAGCAACACGTAAGAACACATGATCTCCTACATCAAATTCCACGCTCTTTCGATGAAGATCAGCATAACTCTTTTGTCGATCTTGTGAGGTTTTTATACGTCGTCGATCGTTTGAATCTTTTCTGTAGTCATACGTACCAACTCCGGTCCCAACAACGTTGCTTCGCCCACCTCATCCCAGCATACTGGAGAACGATATTTTCTTCCATACAATGCTTCGAATGGAGCCATGCCAATACTTGCTTGATAACTGTTGTTGTAGGAAAACTCCACCAATGGTAAGAACTTGTCCCAACTTCCCTTGAAGTCAAAGACACAAGTCTTAATAGATCTTCAAGAGTTTGAATAGTCCTCTCTGATTGTCCGTCCGTCTGAGGATGATATGCTGAACTAAATCGTAACTCCGTGCCCATAGCTTTTTGTAACTAACCCAAAATCGTGAAGTGAATCTTGGGTCTCGATCAGAAATTATGGATACTGGCATACCATGCAGTCTTACAATCTCGTTTATGTACATACGAGCAAGACGTTCAAGTGTATAAGTTTCTCGTATCGGTAATAAAATGAGCAGACTTGGTCAATCTATCAACAATTACCCAAATCGCATCAATACCTTGAGAAACCCTAGGAAGACGGTAACGAAATCCATGGTAATTTGCTCCCACTTCCATTCTGGAATTTCAAGTGGTTGCAATGGACCTTTTGGTACTGATGCTCCGCTTTGACTCGTTGACAAGTTAGACACCTTGAGATAAACAACGCTAATCTCTCTCTCATAT
>CM029023.1:167837090-167999540 GCA_016801055.1 Panax notoginseng | reverse complement strand
TTCCTTTTTGGCTCCAACAACCTTGTCCAACAAACTTATCCTTTCTTGATCAGTATGAATGTCGGCATTGCCTGCACACCATATTCCTGAGCCACGACCTGTGTTGTGTTTCAGTTAATTTAAACACATGTATATTAATTATATTAGAGGATTAAAATGAATTATCAATCTATCTTATAGTATAATCCAAGAAAAGGAAACGAGCTGAGGAACATACTTCCAACTCATCTACATCAATCTTGATGAACTCTACTACGTCTACATATCTAGCAGCAAAGTCGCGAATGACGGGCTCTATGGTCCCACAAGGTCCACACCATGAAGCCGTGAAATCAATAACCATCTTCAAATTAAATCCAAATGATTATTAGCAAAAGCAGGCCAGAAGAAGTAAATGCAAATTAAGCAGAGGATAGAGGTAGGTAGGTATAGGTAGGTTACCAGTTTAGAAGTTTCTTTGGAGGCATCAAAATGGCTTTTCCATTTAGCTGGGGTATGGAACGAAATAAGCTGAGCAGACTTTTTTGGCAATATGATTCCATTGGGTCCTTGTGTGGCAAAGACGGTAGAATTGTTGTTACCCATCTATGATCTATCTTAACTTTCCTTTCTCTCTTTTCCCGCTTTGCTTTGTTATAATGTTCTTCTGATGATCACTGCTTAAATTGAGAGTCGGGGTTATAAGAAGGGCTGCTAATCGTATATAGTGGGAAATTAAAATAGTGTAGTAAACTCTGTATTTTTAAAGTAAGAGAATATGATTCGATGCTTTGTTATTTGGACGGACCGTTGGAGTCAACCCATCCCCATTCCATTAAAATGAATGTAGTGGTAGTGGTATGAATGAATGTTGTAAAGCCATATGGAATTATCTACGACTTGTCAACAATTTTTTGTATTAGAATATGAAATAAGGCTAGGAAATTGAATGCATGCATTTCCAAAACTAAATTATGGGTGGCTGGCTTCCTACTACTACTACTACTCTTTTTGTTTCATATATATATATATATATATATATATATATATATATATATATAGAGAGAGAGAGAGAGAGAGAGAGAGAGGCGACACATTATCGGGTGTGGGGTCAATTGACCCCATTGAAAAAAAAATATTTTGTAATAAACGATAAATTTTTATCGAAGAAATTTAAGTGTAATGAATAAATTGACCTCACTGAAATTTTATAAATTTTTTAATATACGGAGTCAAATTAATTTTTTTATAACTTTCTCAATTCTATATTACTTCTACTCCTTGATATATGCATTTTCCTCTAATATTTTTAAAATAAATAATAATTTAATTTATATTATTTTTATAACATAAAAAATTTAAATATTTATTAACAAATTTGTTATTAGAAAGACGTATTAGGGGTCAATAAGATATATATATATATATATATATATATATATATATAATGTTATTAGTTGTTATATTAATAATATTGTAATAAAATACATGTTTTACCTATACAACTGGTCAAAAACCACAAAATTATCTATAAAGAAAAAATTGGCTCAGAGGCTGCGCCCCCAAACTCCAGCCAAATTATTTATAGCATCACAAAAAAATAACCCACTAGATTCAAATCTTGGCTTCGTCACTATATATATATATCATCGTCATCGTTACTCCATTAAAATGATAGAGCTAGAGTTGATTTGCTAATTTCTTTTGTTTTAAAATAATTATGTCCTATTATCACAATTTTTATTATAGTATTAAACTAAAAACTCTATATAAATATTGAATAAAATATATCCTGAGACAGGCTCACCGTACAACGGAGAGTATGATTCTGATGTGATATCATCCGTAGGTAGAGTACTGAAATTGCGGCGCATGTGAATAAATGCTCTCTCAAAGGAACCGCTGCAGTGCTGCTAGAGCGAGCTGGTCTCCGTCAATTTCAAAGCTGCTCCTCGTTCTAGCTCACGTATTATTTAACATGCATACTTGTTTGTTTTTTTAAAATAAACTTACACTATACTAAAACATTTTGAACAAAATTAATATTTAAATTTATTTAAAAAGACCAATATATATATATATATATATCTATCTTATCCTATTTTTATATGCTCAGACTAATAAATATATGATATTTTTTAAATAATTCTGACAAAACAAATATAACATGTGACTTAGAATATTCTTTTTTATTATTATTATTATTTTATTTCAAATTTTACTTGGCATAAATTGACTTTAATCAACTTGTAAAAATTCTTATTCTGCGATTCGTCTTTTCCAGTGCTGTAATGGTGGATTACTCAAATTTTCTGCTGGGTTGCTGTTCAATTCCTTTTCGTTGATTGTGAAGGCTATATTAGTAAAAGCCAAGTAGCGTATCCATGAGGTAAGGATCAACAGCTAATAACTCTGTTAAGCAAGACTGGCCGTTTGATTAAGCAAGAAGAAAGTGGTGGATTGATTTGTAAGCGGAAGAATAACTTTAAACTTAGAAATATATAATCTAGGATGCAGATCTCCAATAAATGAACTAAATATAATCTATGAAATTTTCAAGATTGGTGGTCTGGACTAAATATAATCTATGCAATTTTCAATATTTGATGGATTATAATTTTTAATATATTTAAATGGGAGAGACGTTGAAGAAGGAGATGAAGGGGAATGTGAGAAGAAAGAGATGAAGACAGCCTGAAGAAGATGAAGATGAAGGGGCAGGGACTATAATTTTAACTATTATATTTTATTTTATCCTCCCATATATTATTCTTAAATTGTAAGTATTTTGCTAATAATAATTTGTTTTTTTAATTTTTTTATATTATAATCCCATTTACTAAAAAGATTAAAGACTAAAAGACATATGCTGATAACCGACCTCTTGTTTTTTAAGGGGATGCTGAAATTAGGTTATAAAACTAAGATGATAAGCTACACCATTCCAGTGCAGTTTAATAAGAAGCTAAGCTATTGCTAATAAACTAATTTCCAACAGGTCTCCATTTGATTGAATTGCAAAATGTTGGGACCTGAATGTTGCACTCGTTGCAGCAACTCACATTCAATCCATGTTTCATTTTTCCCAACCACCAAAAGAGCTAATACCACAAAAACTTATGAATTCCTAGGTCACAAGTCTGCTGGAGCACCAGCACCAGCACCAGCACCAGCACCCTTCACGCCTCCCCTTCCTCTATTGTTATGGTAGTTCCTAGGATAATAATTCCCAGGCTGGTCATGGTGTTGGCTGCGCCCATTCTGGTATGTCCCACCTCCCCTGTTGCCGCCATTTCGACCTCCACACCCATTGGAATTTCCCCTACGACCACCTCTCTGGTTCTGATACTGTCTCCGGGGAATATACTGTTGCTCCTTCGACTCTACATCTTTCAAGTTTTGTTCCCCTTCTGCCTGTAGTACAGCCGATTCTAATTGAGCTGGTACGTCTGCAGATTTTTCAACCTCATATTCACCCTGCACAAACAGACGAATAATAAACTATATCATACATGAACAAACACAAGTAATACTATAATTTACACAACTTCGTGCTCATACAAATCACACCTTGTGAGGTTCTTCCACGGGACTGGACTGATTATCATAAGATTCATTCCCTTCATAATTTGCTAAATCTTCTTCCTAAAGAACATTGACAAGTTAAGGAACAATAAAGTAATTAATAAACAACGGAAACTAAAATATATACTAATATGTCATGTTTGACAAGGTGAAAAAATAAAATCATAGATGACAAGCTTACAAAGATAAGCCAAAAATAATAGTCCTTCATAAAGTAATATACCTGGTGTTTTCAAATTACACAAATAAGTCGCACGATATGCATTTTACACAAAATATATACCTAGTAATATTTTATTGTACAGGCTAGATAAAAGCTTCTGAATAACTGAGCTAAATGAGTTAACCCTTGACTAGGGAAAAAATCTCAAATAAATCTTGTAGATATAAATGAAATGGCACAAGAGCAAAGTCAACTTGTAGTGCTATCTCCTTGCATGAAAATGGCATTATCCTGTATAAGATAGCAGAAATTGGCACCCTAACAGTAAGACCAGAGGACATGTTTACAGTAGATGACACGAGATTTCTTTTCCCTTTTTTGGCAAGTCTCAATATGGAGATATTAGACGCACCATAGAATCAGAAGGAATAAAAATAAGAATAATAGAGCAAATTGATATGGGTGCCTTTTCTTTTCTTTTCTTTTTTTTTTGCAAACCCGTGAACTGAGATGAATGGTTAATAAAATATAAAATAATTATGTATACCTCCAGGAAGGATCAAGAGCAGAATTCTTAAATAGCATAATGCCTTAAGTAGCAGAATTTTGTCAAAACGACGCCGTTTTATAGGGACGCGGTGACATTTTTGTAAATACGCGGTGTTCAACCAAAAATTCAATTGTCAGGCCTATCTAACTAGAAAACATTTAGAGGCCACGTATACCCAAAGTGGACCATCTTACTTCTTTCTCAAAAAACAGTGCGCCTATAAACAGTTGAGTGAAATTTGAGGGGTCCCCTATGGTCATGTGCAACATAGGCTGAAGTAATACTTCATTATGTAACTTATGTTTGCTAAATATGCAAAAAATAAGCCATCTTGCTTCAAAATAGATGGACAAGACGGAGTTGCTGAGTGAAAGTTACCAACAACAGATTCAATAATGTGAACTGAAGAGCAAATACTAAAAGCTAATGTTATAACATAATGCAAAATTGTAGTCTTGATGACTGGAAGTCAACTAGAATGGTTCCAATTATGTGAACTGGAGCAAATAAGAACTAGGAATTATATAACCAAGATTCCCCTGCTTTCATTAAGGATTTGTACTACATGGTCTGTTTTATTACGAGTGAACCATATCAAGTAGATATAACAATCCACGGCTTATTTATTTTCTTGAATGCAAGTTAAAAATATGAATTATGTGGGACAGTACCAAGGGTAAAGATCTTTATATTACAATATTGTTCCCATTTAACTTTGATATGCTATTGTAATTCACCGAAGCCTCAACCAATTTGAGTGCTGTTACCTAGTAAAAATTGGACGCTACAAAGCAGACCACATATGAATCATATCTACAGATCATATCTACCGATCATATCTACCACTACTGTTGATTGATAAAACTAACTATGTCATTTACTTGGAAGATATGTAGAAACCAACAACCAAAATAAACAGTCAAAAAGCAAGCAGTGGTAACAATCCTATGAAATACACACTTGCAAGTTACAAAAGCCTTCACAAATTTGGTCCCGATACCTATAAAAAGTGGACAATATTGATCAATAAAACTGATCTTGGTCATTTGCGTAACAGATATGTACAAGCCATAAACTAAAATAAACAGTTGAAAAGCAAGCAGTGAACTGAAAAAAGTTTAAAGACCATAGCACAAGCTAATGTCACATAGATGTAATTTGACAATGATGACAACTCGAGCAAGAACATATTACATATAGCAGACAACAAGATCCTCATCTAGTTCAATATCCAAATGAACCCCGAAATCATTTACTCCACAAGAGTTCATAACAGCATATATATAAATATGTTGTATTACCTACGTTTAAAGCCTGGTAACGTACTAAAAATTACATCTCATTCAGCAACTACCGATAACTTCTCATGCTCACCCACTATAAACGTTTTCAAATATAAAATAAAATGTCATAGCATATCTCAATGCACATGCATTTCATGGAATGTATACTAATATGAATAAAGCCGAAAACAACTTCATGTAAACTTTGACCAAAAGTTAATATTCATGAGAAAACAAATCAAGAAAAGCAATTGAAACCATTTTGAATAATTCCTGAAGCAATATGAATGCATCTTAAAGAGACCATCCAGAACGATGATGCACTAAGTTGTATGCTTTTAAAATGAATCAAGCTTTTAACAGAATCACAGAAAAATAAAGAAATTTTCAACATGCATAAGAGGGCATTAAATTAAATCTATATAATAAACCCAGATCTAAAGCATCTAAGCTTTTACCTTGTGCTGATGCTGCACATCCAACTCTTCCACTTGGGCCTGAAAAGACCCATAGTTTCCAGCAGCAGTAGCCACCACATCAACTGGAGCTTTCATCTCTGGTGATGTCGTAAAGTAAGGAGAAGACATAATCTTTACCAGCTTTTCCCTTAGCCCAGAATCTGCAAAATCAAATTCCAGCTTAAACAGGAAACAATGAAAAAGACCAATACTTTATAACACAATGGGACAACAATCATACATGTAACACTGGAATCAAGCTTAATTGGATGATCAGAGTTGAAAAGCCAAAGCTTTGCATGCTCAATACACTTCTGCAAGGCATTTTTGTGAGAAAGATTTGTATCTACAGGTCGAGAGGTCAATAAACTTCCCACCATGGATATCATATCCAAATCCCTCTCAATAAGAGGATCAGTAGCATCATCGTCAGAGACATAATCGTAAGTCATGCAGCATCCACGTTCGTGCGTCCTTGTGAGCATTGTGCTGGCGAAATCGCTCTGAGTTTTCACATCAAACATGCTTCCAAAGTACAGCAAATTTAAGAGATCCTCAATAATCACATCTTGGGGTTTTTGATAACACTCGATGGCGAGATTTATTTCTTCGGAGACCGCAGCGGAGATGGGTTGACGAAGCTTCTCGAGCTCGTCGATGGCGGCGGTGACGGAGGGTTTGGTTCGGAAGACTTCTTCTTGTTCCTTATTCAGAACTTTACCTTGAGAAATTGATTCTTCCATCTGGGTGATTCGGTTCAGTTTTTTACGGAGGGCACGGAGGCGTTTATTGATGAGGCTGAGTACTGGTCCATCAGTAACGTCAGAACCAGCCGTAACCGCCATTGTGGTTAGGGTTTAAGTTAGTTACTTTAGGAAGAAATAGGATTTATGCCGCCGTGAGCGGCTGGTGGGTAGAGAAGAGAAGTAAGGGTTTTGGGTCGGGGGTTTTCCGGGAAATTGGATGGGGGGGAAATGATAGAGCGTTCGAAGCTGCGGATAAAGAGATGGCAGGGGATTTGGTAAGTGCGATCTTTAATTTATTTAAACTAATTATCAAAAGTATGCTCTCAACTTTGTCGCACGATGAGCTATAGACCTTTAACTTTAATAATTTTCCAATCCCACCCATAAATACATTAAACTGTTTAAAATAGATCCAAACTTATATAACTAGTTCATCCAATTTGTAATTACTCGTTTATAAATCTTGGCTTTGTTTTAGATAAAAGTATATTTTGATAATTATGTCAAAATCATTGCAAGAACCTAGGGTCAATTTGCCATTTAAATTTTAACAAATTTCATATTTTAATACTAGTATTAAATTACAATTACGACATATATCAATACATATTATAAAATTTGTTCCTCATATCGTAAAAATATTGTCAATTAAATTTATTCACATAACTTGTAATAAAAAAAAAACGTCAACATGGAAAGTTGTAATATATATTATTATAGTTTTAACATTTCACAAATATTTTTTTTCTCAAAATCGGTTATATCATCATATTACAATTACAAGAATCTAATAGGCTGAGAATTTCATGACCTTTATAGATTACCATAATAATTTATCAAAAAGAGAAAAAGAAACGTACTAAGCACAAAGATTTGGTAATTGATATTTTAAAGAAAAAATTAAATAATACTCTTAACTAACTTTTTATGGTCAATTTAACAATATTTAGAATCAAAATTTATTCTTAGATTTATTAGATATAAGCACAACATTATTATTATTATATCCAATATACTATCAAAGCTAACTTATTTGATTACAAAATTTATAACGCGTCTTAAATAAGAGCCGCTTATGTTACAGCCACAATGCTTCTTCTAGTACCAGAAAGCTACAATAACCAGAAAAGTTGAACCTCTATCAATATTTGGCTATGCACGATTGCATGCAAAAATGAATAATCGCCCCCACCCCATCTTTCCAGTTTACTCCACCCGGAGTTGTAGTCTTCACATTCTCAAAAATTGGTTCAAGCAGCGACATAAAAAGACCATTCCTGATATGGAACAGAATAATATCGGATACATTATAACTCAATACCAGCTAAACATTGCTTAATCTTAGTATATTCTATTCCCATCAATGTTCTACATCTTCTGGAAATCTAGCTCTTCCTGAATAAACATATTGCATCTCCTCTTTCCATGTCTGCAATACATCAAATTGTCAGCTAGAAAATAATTGATTTATATGTTTGCAAATTGAGACAAAATTATCATAAAAGTACACAAATTTTTATTTGCCGACGCGTCAATAGCTCATTAGTGCCGATTCTTGAATTCTCCGGTTTCCATGTAAATTGGCATAAAATATGAGAAGTTACCTCGTGTCGAAATAAAATCCTCATATGAGGAACATTTGTCTTATGTATATCGTTTCCTTCAGGCCCTCTCTTGAAATATTTACTGCCGAGCCAATGCAACTGCAACAGTGACAAGTAAGAGAATACGCATAAATCTTGTGTATGGCCGAAACATATATTATTCACCATGTTGAGTAGAACTCAAAAAGTTCACAACTACCCAACATTACTGTGAAAAGTAAACCTGTCGTAACTTATTTATACCAAGATCCTTATTGGACAAGAAAATTACCTTGGCTGCATGCAAGAATCCTGACTGATAAACAGAATTTCTTGCAACCTCACAAAGGTCACATGAGCTCAGCTTCCAAACCTGTAACTTTTAAATTACATGAACATGACAGTAATTGTAACCAATGACTAAGAAAATACAAACCTTTGCAGCAACACTATATTCTTCCACTAGAGCTTCTTTTGTTAAATGAATTTGCAGAGGATCGTCACTTGAAAGTGAAACATTTAAGCCACGCTGGAAGAACATGGGAAATGGGTTGCGATGATAGTCCAAGAAAAGGGAATTATTGCTCAGAGGAGACATAGCTAATCCGACCTGAAAATTAAGATATGTTGCCAACAAATTGTAGTTAGAGTGAGGGTCATACATGGTTCATCAACCTTGTATGAGGATTTGACCTTTCAAGGCTGACCCAGAAGTTTCATACTAGAAGTGTAAATTTGAGATACAAAACTGAAACTATATTGATACTGAAACTAAATACGCTAGTTTTAGAGAATCTCAGATAATATTAGTTAGTAATTGATGGGAGGAATATTATATTGATCCCATAATATATATGGCCATGCTGGTTTTAGCTTCAGTGCGTTTGTAGTCAGAATCCTAAGAATGATTAATTCATTTCCATTACCAAGCATCCTAGCACCACAGGCAATTCTATGATTGATGCACATCATACTGTACACGAGGGGAAGGACACAATTTCTCAACAATAATATGGCAAAAGCCTGTCCACTGGCCAACCTGAGCAAGGTAGTAGAGATACTGCAAGACAGGTGACTTTCTCAAATTGATCCCATGAGAAATATTATGGCACAGAAGGAACCCAGCTGCCAAATGGTCAATATCACCTGCCTGCAAAGATAGTCATTTTCAGCGTAAACCAAATACCATAAAAAATGAAGGTCAGACAATGGCAAATCAGAAAATAACCTCTCCACAGTGAGGCCGGAATCTGATAGTTGGCATTCCTTTAAGTTCACGAAGCTGACCAGAAAAGAACAAACAAAAGAATGATGATTCAGCTTCAACATGATCCAGCAGAAAAGATAATTTTGCCTTTCCCGCTGGGTGGGGGAGTGGGGGAGAGAGAAAATTAATAATATGGCATATCAGAATATACTTTAACGACACTACTAATGGTGCAGCTTGCAGTTCTTTATATCTATGCTCAATGCTTTTGCCCTTGTACCAATATTTGAATAATAGCATGCTCTGAGACTCTATTTCTTTCTCCACTTTCTCGTGTTACTTTTCAAAGTAAAAGGTTCACTAGGAGATACCAAGAATGCAGGTGAAACTTAAGTATAAAGGAGCATAGAAGAGACAACCATCCACACTCAGAAAACAAATAATTAACCTCACAAATGCAAAAGCCTAGGAGACTGAAGAGACGAACCAAAAAACATTAACTTGAGCATAAATCATAGAATTCCTCCATTACAGAAAATATTTCCCTTCCAAAGTCAAACTCTTACAAAGAAGTTAAATGTTTCCTAGTCTCTCCCGACTCATCCATGAAAAGTATCATAAACTGCATGTATATGTTGATAAACTGCATGTATATGTTGAGTAAGAATAAGTAGTCCAACTGGTAAATTAGGAACAACAGATTTTAGTGGCTGAAAATTTAAATTGAACTCCCAGTCTGGGGCATCCCAAAAGTAAAGGACTCTTGATGGAGCTAAGGGTATAAAAAAAATGAATTGAAAACTCTAGTCCCTATAAGAAGCTCCAGTTCCATTCCTTAATATGCACAAGGCGTGTTATAACGCCCACCTCTCTCTCCAACTAATTGGGTATAGCAGTGTAAATATAGTGTGATTGTGTCATTGGAGAGTCAACTATCGCATGATGTAGGTTTTAAATTTTTGGTGTGATTGGATCTTTGAAGCATTGCATCTCCAAATACGTTTTTTAATTGAATATTCAATATTGTGCTTTTAAATCATTTTTAGTAGATATTATTTTGAAGTTAAACGTTTCATCAAAAGCTAAATTCGACAACCATGCTAAGGTTGTGGTCTCAGAAGATCATCCCAGCTTGGCGTAACAGCAAGATCATATGTCAAATTTTTCACTACTTTTCCAGCTGTCTTTTAAAGGAAACAGCTCTATAGTGTTAACGTATGAGAAATTTATTGACTACAGTTTATAAGAGAAGAAAAAATAGAAACCTTATTAAGAGTATACAAGTTCGCATAGATGTAATAAGCATAATAGGAGTATGCTGGATTGAACTCGTTTGTCCACTCAGCCGGCTTGGGCATGTGCTTGGTTGGACGCCTTTCCAGTTTACTTTCATCATCTACAATGTCGAAACCCACAACCTATGCAGCAAACAAAGCCTCATTTTTAGGTACCTACCACAGAGAAAATCAAGCATAGCACTCATAGATGTGTATAGTAGGTGTCAGATCATATGTATATTCTGTCCAATAAAACGCTATTCAAGAAATCTGAAAAAGTTATAACAGTACTCTTAACCCTCCGGGCGAATTCAACAAGTCAATCTAAATGGTAATATTTCCTTCTCAAGTATGAAAGAGAATGACATTTGACCAAATTTTTAATACAGCGGGAGAAGTCCCAACCAAGGTTTTCAAACCCGGACCGGACCGGACCGCCGGTCGAACCGGAAAAAACCGGACCCGGTTCACTCAACAGTCCGGTTTGGACCACTAAACCATTTCTGCTTAAAACCCGTTCAGAACCGGTGAACCGGTTGACCCAGTGAACCGGCGACCGGTTCACGGGTTTGCCCGGTTCTCTCCTTAAAGATTAAAAAAAAAATTACACTATTAGGGGCTAGAGCTTCTGCAGCTACTTTTTACTCCTTCGTTTCTTTCTTCTCTCGGTCTCTCAGCTCGCCGCTCCGCCCAAAATCCCAGTGCTCTCAAGTCTCAACCCTTCCCCTGTTCCCATCGTCGTGCCCAAAGCCCCTAAGCTCCTAAGTTTGTTGTTCGGTTTAATTCATCCAGCTTATGTTGCACCTTCCTCTCGTGTTTTTGGGAGAGGAGAGCTAGTTATAGACTCTTCAAAGATTGCTAAAAGGTATTTGTACAAGGACTTTTGGCTCGACTTGTTAGCTGCTCTGCCCCTTCCTCAGGTATTAACAAGCAAAACTTACGTTATCTATATATAATGCAACTTTCTCATTTCAGTAACTGTGAGAAATAAGGCATTACATTAAATATGAAGCTCCAGTTATTGTTATCCTGCCATTTATTATTATTATTTATTTTTTTACTTTTTGTGTTTCTTTATGTTTCTCTGAAAAAATAGTCTTAGTTTCATAGTAATAACTGTTTGAATTTTGTTGGGTATTGATGGATCAATTCTGTCAGTTTGATAATGAAACACAATATTGCAAGATAATCAGTAAATATTGTAGTTGCCATGTCAATTATGTTTTGAATTTATGCCCCACAGGATTCTTTCACTGTAATAATTAATAAATTCATAACATGAATATTGTTTGGGTTAATTCAGTGTTCCCTTCCTTATGAAGTCTAATTGGGCCATGTTCATTATTCATTTGTGACTCAATTTATGCATTGTTGCTCTGTACTAGTTTTTACTTTTTAGTTTTAAGTTTTATTCTTCTAAGTTAATGTATAAGTGGAAATTGGCATTTTTAATTCTAACAATACATGAAAAATATAAGTGTCATGAATTTTATTTTAGTAATTTAGTTGAGACTTTGTTTGGTATTTTACATATCTTTGCATTCATTTAATCAAACACTTGAACTTGTGGTTGAATTTTGGAATTTGAATGTATCTTAGAGATGTTTAGTTTTTTTTTTGTAGATAAATTGATTAATTTTACATATTTACTAAATATTATATACAATATATAATAATAATTAATATAATTAATTATTTATTATTTATTACATATTAATGACGTCACTGGGTCAACAACGGTCCGACCACTGGTTGGACCAGTGACCCATCCACCCAGTAATTTTTCCGGTTCGATGACCGGTCCGGGTTTAAAAACCTTGGTCCCAACAATTGCTTCATTTATGAAAGATCAGTTACCAGATATAACTCACACTTGAACACTGATGTAGGACTAATTGTATACCTTAACACAATATTTAGATAGAGAAAAAGAGAACTCTAGTTCTTCTAGAGACAATTATTATACTAATGTACAACAAGGATTTTAATGCTTACCCAGACCAATACAAGTAGCAGCAACAACAACAACAAACAGCGCAATACTTAACTAATCTAGATCACACCTAATATACTTAACTTGTATAGAAGAATCCCAGCTAATTTTAGATCTAATTATATAGATTCCTAAGCATAATCCAAATAAAGCCTTTTAATGTTCTTGGCAATACGTCTAGCATCAAAATAAATTATATACATCATGTCACTGTTTATGTGATTTCATATAGATATCTGAGGTAAAGTTGATAAAATAAGCACACAAAAAGAAGTCGAATACAAACCCATATATAAGTAAAAGAAGTCGAATACAAACCCATATATAAGTAAATTGGAACAGGTAAACAATAAAAAATATATACAGCACATATTTAACATCAAACGGAGGAACACACCTGCATTAAGAACACGTGTAGTTGAGGATGAGATTTCGGATCAATTGTGACTTCGAAAAGAGGAATGAACACATTATCCAAAATGTTCTGAAAGGACGTAACAGTTCCCATACATTTGTACACATTGTAAAGCCGAGGAAGCTGCAAATCAACTCAAAGTGAGACCCTAGTAAAAAACCATGACTGGTCTAAATTTCACAATAGTTCACATAGCAATTATTCATGCTGCTACAATGAGAATCCTCAGTGAGAATTGTTTGCATAAATGAAGAATGATACAGAAGCATATGGAAAATATCTCAATAGCAATGACACTTTGATGGTATAAACTTTTTGTGGGAACAAAACAACTTCATAAGCAATCTTATATTGTCAACTCTTAAACATTAATCACAATGACAAAGCTTACCTTGGGCAGTGTCCACCCAACACCCCTTCCCCCCCCCCCCCCGCCGCGCACACACCACAATTGTTCTAAAAATCCCTGCCTAGGCGCTAGGCCTCTCTTGGTGCCTCGCCTAGGCGCTAGGCCCCTCTAGCGCCTTAGTTAGGCCCAATGAGGTAAAAAAATCTCTCCAAGAAATTAGGCGGTGCCTAGGTGGGGTCTAGGCGGAGAGATTTTTTTTATTTTAATAATTACCCAAACCAAATCTTGATATATTTATTTTTCTTATTATTTACCATATTTATAATACAGGTTGTAGCATATCAAATCACAACAAAAAGTGAACACTATCAAAAGTCAAAATAGATAATTTTATTATAGTTGTAATTTTTTGAACTTGTACCAACTTCAAATTATATAAATGATGATACATTTGTAATATTTAGTTTAATTCAATATAATTCTTAAATTTATGTTTAGTTTATTAATTTTTAATATTGAATTAAATTCTTGAAATTTTAAATTTTATTATTTAATAGCAATCTTGTTTATGAATAAAACTAATACGTTAAAAATATGTTTGAACTTTGAACTATTGCATGTTTGTGTTTGAACTTTGACATTAGCAATATGGATATGTGTTTTAACTTTAAGCAAAAACCTTTATTATCTTTATTATAGATTGTTTTGCTTTATATTATTGTTTTATTTGGATAAATGTAAGATAAAATATTAAAATTGACTTACAATAAAAAATTCCGCCTAAGCCCCCGCCTAGCGCCTTTTAAAACATTGCACATCACCATGAAGAAATATCCCACAACATCCAACTAGCTATACACTGAATAAACTATTTACTTCCTTCCCATTTCCCCATGAAAAAAAGAACAAAGCTACACAATCTCATATTTTATTTTTATAATCTAAATTCAGATTTTCATAGAGACGTGTTACACATATATATATATATATATATATATATATATATATATATATATATACACGGATTCTCCTATTCAACAGTATTCAAGGGAAAGTCCTGGCTACACTAACATAATATATATACAGCTGAATGACACTTTTGTCCTTCCAAGTTATCACTTACTTTTAAAGTCGTCCCTAAAATTTATTTTTCGCCAATTAAGTCCTTAATGTGACTTTTTTGGCATTTTCGTTCCTTTTACCCGATTTAACCTCAACTCGACCCATTCTGACCAAATTTTGACCAAACCCGACCCGAACCCAATTTCGTCAATTAAATTTTTAAAAAAAAAACTAAAAAGTTTTGAAATTATTTTAAAAATAATTATTACTTTAAAAATAATAAAAATTATTATTATTTTAAATATTTTAAAAATAATTAATATTTTAAACTATTAAAAATAATTATTATTTAAAAACTATATTTTATTTTAAAATATTAAAAAAATTATTATTTTAAAAAAATTTATTTTAAAATATTAAATATAATTATTATTTTAATACTTTTTTATTTTAAAATATTAAAAATATTTATTATTTTAAAAAATATACTTTATTTTAAAATATTAAAAATTATTATTTTAGTTTTTTAAAAAAATTAATTGATAAAATTGGGGTCGGGTCAAACTGGGTCGGGTTGGGTCAAAATGGGTAAAAGGAACGAAAACGCCAAAAAATATCACTTTAAAACCTGATTGGCGAAAAATGAATTTTAGGGACGATTTTAAAAGTGGGTGACAAGAATAGAAGTGTTATTCGGCCTATATATACTGTTCAATAATATTAAATGATAATTGCAGGCGGACATCATAAACATAATTGCATTCCCTCAAGAGCATATACTTCAGGATTTGTTACAAGATTACCAATAAAAGAGAAAAAAATATATAACAATAGCATTTTGTGTTTACCTGGATTAACCAAACAGCGTTCTCACTATAAATTGCATTGTTAATGAACCAACTGGCCAGCTGATCCCATTCACTTTGTTTCCTTCCATATATGGACACCCTGTACTCAGCCATCTGGAAACAAAGAATGATGCTTATAAAACTTTCTTGAATTAACCTTCCGATTAAGCAGATTCTCTAAAACATCACCATATAGGTCATATTAAAATGGTAAAAGTACAACTAAACTCTGATCAGCGATTCTGGAGTTCGACATTAACAAGCTTTGGTAAGTATAGATAAAGCAATACAACTACTTCAAATCCCAGTGAGATTTAACATCTTTGAAATGCTGAATAAATGGAAAGGTTCTTAAGGGCAGTGGTTTTAAGAGCTTTAAGGGTCAAGTAAACAGAAGGACACATTACCTACACCCAGACAGATCCTTTTATTTTTCCATGATTATAATTTTTCCCTTCACCGCTAAGGGACATTTTATATCCACAAGGCAAGCCCCAGTTGGTTTATTGATCTTCGTGACCTTGTGGGCCTAGAGTAACTGGTACGAACCAACCTCAAGAATATAAATTCCTTATGGGCCTTGATTAGCTCTTTTTGGGACAAGCCCGAGATAATGAGGTCGTTCTAGCAGATGCTTCTTAAATTGGGAATAGAAAAAAAGGTAAAAACCTTAAATAAAAAATAAAAAATAAAAAATAAAGTAGAGAAAAGGACATAAATAAAACAAAGATATTTCAAACAAAATAAGCATTCACACCTGGTATTTACTTGCTTCAAGATCTAATAAGACTTGCTTTGTCACTTCTCCCAGGAAACGACCTGAAATGTTAACCCCTCAATTACTATAACCAAGAGTTCTACGCAATAGATGATAATCATTCAATAATTAAACCATGTGATCATCTCAACTACACGTGAAAATAGCCAATAAAATATGAATCTACATTTTAAAAATGTAAAATATCATGGATAACATTAATCTGGATTAAAACGTGAGATCAGGAAACTAGTGTATTAAAAAGATAGTTGTTCAATTGTACAGGCCCAAACTAATTGGCGATAGGTGGAGTAGCCCACAGGATTTATACATTGAACCACAAGGCTTAACTTCTACAGTGTATGATGGGATATTCATATTCTATATAAACTCCCCTAAGCATTGTGCACTAAGCCAAATATAAGGATACTTCATGTCAGATGACTGAAGGGAATGTGCCATTGTATTAAACATGAGCATAATATAGCTTGCCCTAGTATGCCCTGTACCAGAATAGGTGTCCAAACAAAAATCAATCAAGAACAAGAAGCAAAAGTTTATACAATAAACCAAGCTTATCAAGTCATCGCCTAGTCGTTGACTAGGCGACGCTTAGTCGTCCGAGCGGTATAAAATTTCAAGGCGTCGAGGCGACTTGGGTGCAGATTCGAGAGGCGAGCGACTAGGCTGCGACTTGGACGACTGGCGAGCGACTTGGACGCCTATGTAGCTAAGCGGTCGACTTGGTCTGAGCGGGTCTGGTTGACCCGATTCTTACTGGGTTAAAAAAAAAAACCTAAAGTTCGACTAAACAGTCTGAATTCTGAAGTTAGGGAAATCAATCGATTCGGAAGATTGGAGAGGGAGAAATGAGACCAAACAGGGAGATCTCAGTTGTTCGACTAGCTTCGGCGAGTGAAGTGAGGGAAGAAGTACCTACCATCTCTGACTTGCTTCGGCGACTAGCTTCGGCGAGTGGCAACTCAGTTCGGCGACTTGCAGGTATGCAGTATGCTTTCTTCTTCTCTTCATCTTCTTCTCGCCTTCTGAGTTCCGACTTCCTCTCTTCTTCTCGTCTTCTTCTGGAAATCTACTGACTTCTGCGTATGCTTTTGTTTTTTTTTTTTGGTTCTTCTATTCTTTTGAGTTCTGAATTCTGACTTGTGTCATGTGGATGTCTATTGACTCTATTTATTGTTTAACACTTTAACTGTTGCCACTTGCCACTGCTTTGGCTCGGTTTATTGTTTATTGGCTTATAATAGCAGTATATATAATATAGCAGTAACAATATTTATTGTTTAATTGTTCCCACTCCTTTGGCTCGGTTGTGTAATATGTGATGGATATTTGGCTATTTGCATTGCTGATTTGTTTGTTGCGGATATTTGCTATTTTTTTTAGTTACTTACTATTTATTACAGCATTAATGTAATAAGTAGTAAGTAACTAAAAAAAAATTTGCAGCTTGTAACTAAAAAAAATTACATCATGTAACATCTATACAAAAATATTGCAGAATGTAAGTATGTAACATCTTAATAACTAATATTGCAGCATGTAATATCTCAATTTAAAGCTTTATCAAGCATCCGTATGAATGTGATTAAAACTAAGTTAAATCAATTCATGAATCAACTTGAAGTCTATTACTGTGTAGGACTTTATGCCATCATGGCTATGTGGTCCAACACTAGGTCACATAAAGAATGCTTTCATTTGAAAATATTATTGGTGTTGTTGTAGTGTGTATGAGGTTGGCCTATGTTATCTAACTAATACTATCCCTTGCTATTGATATACCAGATTACAATGAAACTATGCCATCTATGTTTAGTTGTTTACTTGTTTTGTTATTACAATTTACAAATTACAATGTCTTGTTTGTTTGTTTAATTTTATTTTGTAGAATTGTAGATAGTTAAATGGCGGAAAGTTCAGGAGCTGCGGGTTATGATCCAACTAAGGATCCTAAAAGAAAGGCCAAATCTAAAGATCCGGGGTGGAAATATGCATTTTGGCCAGAATTGAGCGATAAAAATCTTGTGCAATGCATTCTCTGTGGAAAAAAGGCTCATGGAGGAATCAAGAGATTTAAACATCTTACCGGTGGGTATGGGGATGTGTCCAAGTGTCCTTGAACTACAACAGAAATTTCAAATGAGATGCATCAAGCAATAATGGGTAACAAAAGGAATAAGCCAATTCAATTTGATGACAATGACGAAGTAGAAGAAATTCAGTCATCTAATATTCCAAACAATGCTTCCAATGCTTCTAATGCTTCCTCTACAGCTGTTCCAAGTTCTAGGACTGCATCTAAAAGGATGAAGAGTGTATTTCAATTCCCTAAGCCACAATCACAAACAAAACAAACAAAGACCATTGAAACTCATTTTAGGAAATCTCCTGAAGAAGTTGTGGACGAAAGGCATCGAAAAGGTCCTAGCCAAACTACTTTGGAGAATCGTCTATGGACACCGGAAGAGAAAGAGAAACTTGACATGCATGTTGCCAACTTTTTTTATGAGTCTGGCATCCCTTTTAATGCAGCAAATCGAAGAAGTTATGAGGTGATGGCAGAGGCTATTGGGCAATATGGGCCGGGTTACAAGCCTCCCTCATATCACGAGTTGAGGGTTCCTCTTTTAGCAAAGGCCAAGACTAAAACAGAGGAACTGAAGGAGAAACACAAAACTTCTTGAAAGCAGTACGGTTGCAGTCTTATGTTAGACGGATGGACGGATAAAAGAGGCAGACACTTGATAAATTTTCTTGCTAATAGTCCTGCAAGTACTTACTTTTTGGGATCAGTTGATACCTCTGCTCAATCTCAGGATGCAAACATGTTGACAGAGCAACTTGATGGGAAGATAAAAGAGATTGGGGCTGAGTATGTTGTGCAAGTGGTGACGGACAATGCCGCCAATTATAAGACAGCAGGTCGTATGTTGATGGAGAGGAGACCGACTTTGTTTTGGACACCATGTGTTGCCCATTGCTTAGACTTGATGTTAGAGGACATAGGCAATATAAAACAATTTAAGTCTACAATCGTGAAGGGCAGAAAAATAACTGGATTCATTTACAGACATGGTCGCCTTCTTGAGGCGATGAGGACCAAAACAAATGGGAGGGACCTTGTGAGATCAGGAGTCACCAGATTTGCTACATCATTTCTGACTCTTCAAAGCTTGTGCAAGCACAAGGATGCTTTGAGACACTTGTTCATAAGTGATGATTGGACAAATTCGAGGCTGTCAAGTACAGAGGCGGGGAAACAAGTGTATGATACAATTATTTCTTCTACTTTTTGGCACAACGTAGAAGATTGTATTAGAGTCTCACAATCATTACTTGTAGTCTTGAGGATTGTGGATTCGGATGAGAGGCCAGCTCTGCCCGAGATTCTTGCTGCGATGGAATATGCAAAGAAAAAGATCAAAGATGTCTTTAACAACAAATAAAGGCTGTATAAGAAAGTGATTAACATCATTGAGCGAAAATGGGCATGCCAAATGGAGTAGAAGTTATATGGGACAGCATTGTTTCTCAATCCGGGAAAGTATTTTGACATCAAAGAAGAAGAATCTAATTTGGATTACAAGTTGCGTAGCAACTTCAATGATGTTCTTTCAAAAATGGTTCCCTATCAAGTTTTGACATACACGATAAGCGACTTAGCCGATGTCTATGAATCTTCTCGTGATGACTTTTCTAAAGACATGGCGATTAGGCAACGAAAGACAAAAAATCCTAATAAGCATATTACATTAACTATAAATTTTTCTTTTAAGTTTAATAATTAAGATTATATTTGATTTTTTTTTAATTTTTTACATCTAATGTAGTTGATTGGTGGAATGCTTTTGACGGTTGTGCTATTGAGCTTACAAAGTTTGCAAAGCGAATCCTCGACTTTTGTTGTTCTTCCGGTTGTGAACGCAATTGGAGCACTTTCGAGTTTGTAAGTATTTAGTACATAACTAAATGTATAAATATTTTATATATTCTTTTTGCTTAATATTTTTTAAACAAAAATTTCAGATTCATACGAAGAAGAGAAATAGGTTGGAGCATCAACGGTTAAATGATTTTGTGCATGTCCAATACAATCGCCGAATTGTTGATAGGTTCCAAAGGAGGCGCGAACTTGGAAGAAACTTCGATCCATTAGTCCTAGATGACTTTGATTGGGGTAATGAGTGAATAGTGTCCGAACAAGATATAGTTCATGATGGAGATGATCTTACGTGGGAGAATGTTGATAGAGCTATTGGTGCATCTGATGCCGTCGAGGGACGCAATCTTCCTCGTAGGACAGGTCTATTCTACTCACGGCGTGGTAATGCTTCGACTTCAAGAGCTGTGATTGAATCTGATTCTGATGTTAGAGAAGTGGAGGGCCTTCTTAATGATGATTATGGCCGAAGAGTAACTACTGCTTCGAGTGATGATGTCACTGCTGGGAGAGATGATGATGATTTGATCTTTGATGATGTTGTTTGATAGCTTGAGTGATATTTTCATTATGAAAAATGAGAATTTTGAGTTAAAGAATACTAAATTTTTATGACTTTGTTTTTATTTCTATATTATGTTTGTTTTTGGCAATGTCACAATGAACATGTTAAATATATAGAATTTTATACGTATAAAATTTACATTGTTAACGACTTGTCGACTTGTGAACGACTAGTCGAGCGCTTTGTCACCTAACCGCTTAAGCTCCCGGCTGTCGCCTCGCCTCGACTCGACTTAGCGCCTTGATAACTATGCAATAAACCATAAGACTAAACTTGTCCAATGTGAGACTACTTTTTCAACAAAAATGTTTATCAAGTTGGCACCTAGTTTTGAATTGTAGGGAACCCATTTCACACTCCAAAAAATAAACTATAATTGCCAAAAGGCACCAAAAAAATCCAAGAACGTGATCTCCTTCCCATTTTCCTCACCAAATTCTGAATTTCAGTGGCTCTTTCTTTTTCCAAGAGTCCAAAACAATGAGATAAAAATTAAGCTCAAAAGTAATTTTGTTATCGATTTAACAAGTAAAATTAATAATACTCATACAAATAGTAAAACACGCCACAAAAAGAGAAAAGAAAGAAAAAAGTACCGATCAAAATGTGATCATCACAAATACTAAAAAGGAAACCTGGATTCAATACATGGTGGAAATAACACAAAAATATGAAGGAAATACAACCTTTCTCTGGGAAAGATTTGGTTGCTGGTATCAAATAAACATGTCTTTAAAAAATTTAATAATAGTTAAACAATTTATTAACAGTTGATTTGTTTCATCTGGTTTCCAAGTATCTCCAATATGGTTCCTCATTCCTCATTATTCTAAAGACGATTCATTTTCAAATGCTTATTCCCTATTAATAGTTGTGTGGACCGTGGCACATTTCCATTTACTTCCCAAAATGTTTCAAATACTTCCTTGAAATTTATTGAGGCAATAAAAATGTTTGTGTGTTAAGCAAGTAGAATACAGCCAAATTGTCAAAATATCAAACTCTACTCAAGTAACCAATTTGAAATTCAAATTTCAATTTATTGTGCAACAGACCTTGGATGAGATTGTCCTGTTTTAAAAAGATTTCTCTGAGTCTGCTCTGTCCACAGGGATTATACTTGAGATTGAATTTGTCAAATCGATGAAATGTACTCTTATCCGCATGCACATCCAACAAATCAACATTAAGATCAGACCTGCAACATTTACTTGTGAGTGATAAGAGATAGATTACGTATGAGAATTAAAGGTCATACCTGCAACACGCGTTTGTGTGTGTGTGTGTGTATATATATATATATATATAGAGAGAGAGAGAGAGAGATTAAATTTCATAAACAAAGATTCAGGGAAGGAAATGAATTTAATGCACACCCATTTAAATCCAAACTTTCAAAAACTTCCTTGAGCGTAAGATACTGGCCGTCACGGAATATAACAACCTGCACATAGGTAGATAGTGTATCCTTAAGGAGCAATAACAAAAAGAAACTCACTAAACTGTGTATTAATTACAACAAAGCATAATTAATTGTCTTTAAAAAGAGTTGAAATATTATCAACAGAGTGAAAAAATTCAAAAGAAAGAATGGTTCTACCTCGTCTGGTTCTTTTCTTAATTTTGACTTAATGAAGCGTAAAAGATGTTTCTGGTTCATGCAAGCAGAGTGATGCACATGCGTATCAACCTTTCTTATATTGTAAAAGTCACGATGGGGTGCACTCTTTTGAGCTAGAAACTCCCTATCTGCATTGACCAGCAGATGAAGGCGAAATTTCTGTACGGTATGCAAGGATAAGATCATCAACATGAATCAAAATAATAACAAGGACAGGTAGAATTAAATCTAAAGAATATTACCTCTTCAAGAAATCGCAGTCTATGATGGCATGCAGAGCGAACATTTCCAATAGATATTATTCTTAGAAGGTGATGCATATCAGTGAAAAAAGTTGTTGAACTGGCAACTGGGAAAAGATCTACAACATCTACAAGATTTTCAAAAGTAAGAATAAGACGCTTGTAGATTTTCATACATCCCAAAGTAAATAAACAGATGTGGAGTTATATAACAATTAATTTTTTTTATAGACCAAAAATTTCTTAGGAAATATTACCACTTTCACTAGCATAAATGTGTCCAACTCCGTCTTCCATTCTAAAGTGGTGCTGCACGTGAATTGCATAAACAATATAAGAAAAAGTGCTCATTAAATAAATGAATTTCCTCAATTGACTGTCATACAAAGAAAACAGGAGAAGCAACTTCAGGCCATTTACTAAAATAGGATAATGTACAACTCACAGCAGTTGCTTCAACAGGGACAAAGCGAAATGGATCACTGTTGACATGTGATGCACTTGATTCTCCCACCGTTACCTTCATCCATGGAGCAATCTCTTCCCTATAAACATATTTGTCTCGCAAATCTAAGCATTCACGAATCATCCTGCGGACTTCTTCATCTTCAATGTTCAGCGACTCTGAATTTAAATGACAAGCAGACAAAAAAACGCATCAAATACTAATCAGTATACCAGTATACTGAGTTAATGCAAGAAACAAATAGTTAAAAAAATAAAATAATCCCACATTGAAAAACTAATCAAGTAATATTCTGGGATCCATTTTTGTTATAATTTATCGCACTCATCACACTAACATCAGAGCACATAGATGATAATACCGCCTATTTGCCAGCCAAAGGAACAATAGAACCTCAAAAAAGAAAAAACTGGAAGCAGTGGAGGCCAAATATATATAATGTAAATGTATAATCCATTTGTACCAAGCAATTGAGAGTACCATGCATTGTACTTGGCAGAGGTAAAATAGTGTTGGCAAAAATGGGATCATTCCCCACAGTGTGCACTGAAGTTGTAACCACCTTTCCACCACCATGATCTACATTAGCTTTTGCTTCATTTGCAATCGATTTACGTTTTTGAACTAAAACAGAGTTCACATTTTCAGCTTTTGATGGAACGGAAGATATCTTCTGAATGTTTGAGTATGAATCCTGTAAAGCAATGACAACCAGTTAATTTTTCAAATCTTTGGTAATGCTTATTCTACCACATCTGAAGTAACAGAATTAGAACAGAAATGTGAAAGTAAAATGGAAACAAAAAAACAAGGATAAGTCAATTGAATAGTTGGAAGAAAGATCATTGTACACAGTATGCTAGCCAAATGCAATTGAATATTCCTCGAGTAAAATAGAGCTTTCTCAATTCACCAATGCAAGGCTGGCATCAAGGTTTACTGTTGCAATAGCTAATGCAAGTAGCAATTGTAGCAGTGATCCATTCATTTCCCAACAAACATGGAATTTTTCTATATGAAGTATCCACATTACATATCATGTATACAAATATATATAATGATGGGTTCGTATCATGCACACACACATATTAATTATAGTATAGCCATTTCAGTCTAAACATATTTTTTTATCATTACGCCATTATATCTCAGTATTTCCACCACTAATGACACAAATAATTAAGAAGTTGGCAGCGATGTATTGCCTAATACATCTTTCTCTATCTCTTCTCTTTCTCAAAGCTAAAGTCAAACACCTGCAAGACTTGCTATAACTTATATCATGTATATCTCAGACTTCTAAGCTACTCTATGACTTTGTTACAACATAATATACAGGAAAATGTTATAGGACAAAAAACGTAAGAAAAACACAAGTATGTCATCTAAAGAACTGAACAATTGATACAGTAGATTTATTTACATGGCCAGCTGAAGAATTTATGTTCTCATAGGTATATATAGTGTCCTCTCCAATTGTAAGTTCCATCCCTTCCTCATCAGAATCATCCACACTTTCAAATGCATAGCCACCTGAGGATCGTGGAGTAACTAGCCTGCCAACAGATCCTACCCGCATCTTTTCTCCTGCGAAAGAGAAATTGAATTCAAACATTGAAGCAACATACTAAGCATGTAGATCCGAAAGTGGGGAGGAAAAGACAAAAGTAGTAATAATAATATATTCATAATAATGGCCTGCCTGCAGATACTTCCAGGGGAATAAAGCATTGATAATTAGAATTTCATTTTACAGTAGAAGAAGTAATGTTCAGGAATTTAGAATAAGCCTTGGATTTGAAATTGTAGCTTCTACGGCCAAATTCCTCCAAAGAGTGGCAGCGCCATGCCTCAGATTACAGATTTTCAGAATGCAGCCACTCTCAGCATACACCTACATCATAATGGTGAAATGAAATTGCCAGAATGATTTGATAGAAATCCTTGAAAGTTCTCTCTTTAGGTTCACTCCAAGTCTCCAACACTCCAACCATAGTGATTCACAAGAAAACATTTATGGAATAAATTCAGAAAAAAAGCTTGCCTTACCCCTTGTTTTTCAAGCATGATTGAACCAACTTCATTTAAAAAAACAAAAAGCAAAGGCTAATAATTGGAATCCTACGCCATTCCTTTGGCTAGCTTGTCTTAATATCTTTCAAGGATTTAGGCTTCACACCTTTCCCTAGTTATTTACTATCGGAGCAGTTGTGCTCTATTTCTCACTTATGGAAACCAATGGTACTTCTGGTAGAAAGATCGCCCTATCTAAAACCATTTGAGAGTCTCATGTTTTTCTAGCCTTGGAAATCAGGCTTAGAACACAATATCAAGGACACCAGAATTAAAGTTTTGGGCTTTAATATTTCTGAAATGTAAGTGCAAAAAATGTTGGTTTGTGCTAAAGCAAATGCTTATAAAAAATAAAAGAACCTAACTAAAATAGGCTTTTGTAATATCAAACTTTAGACATTCAATTTTTCATTGATCAAAACAATAGTAACATAACAGAGAAAAGTCTATATTCGACATCTAGCACATAAAACTGTTTGATCTGGAGAATTGCATACTAATCGTGTCAACAAAGCAATAAAAAAAACACGTGACAGCTTCACTAGATAAAGATGTACCATCTCTTTGATCCGTTCGGAGAGGGGGTAAACCAGAAGCAATCAAATTAAGTTGATTATCCAAAGAAGTCGACAAAGCCTGATGTGAATCCTTATTCAACCATTCATTCGGTAAAAGTACATCCGGCATAGACGACGAGACTCTGTGCCAGTTCATTGTACTCTCATCCGCGTCGATTTCTCTGTCATGTGCATAAAATCTTTCTGAATCGTCATCGGAAACGAACGAGGTTTTCTCATCGGCGGCGGAGGGAGAGGACTTGCGGCGGAGTTTGATGAGGCGGTCGAGGACTTGATCGACACTGCGTTTGTGAATGTAGAAGGCCGAGATTGCCATTACTGAGGCTCCGAATAGAGTTGCCAAAGCGAGTTGAACTGGCGATGATGAGCTTAACTCCATTATCTTCGCTTTCGTTTCTTCTTCTTCTGGGTTTTGAGGGTTTATGAATTATGACTACTACTTACGTTATGTCAAACCTGTAAAGGTTAGAAAAAACTTGGGTTCTGAATTAAACCTTCTTCTTTTTTTTACCAACTCCCTTCGTACCTTAATATACATATGTATGTTTAGAGTTTTGCTAAATTATTAGGAATTGATTCTATATTATTAAATATAATATTAATTATTTATATGATCAAAAAAATATTATTTATTAAATAAAAATAGTTAAAAAATTAAAATTATATTTAATATTTAAATAATATTAAAAATTAAAGAATTAATATTTATTTGAAATTTAAAAATATTAAATATTCAAAAATAAAAATATTTTTTCAAAACGATATTTAAAAAAAGACGGAGAAGGAGTATTAGATTTTTCTTTAAGCCAAGTACTGTTACCCGAGAGTTTATTATTTTTTCATAAATAAATATGTTAATTTTATAAGTCTTTGTATAAAGTTTAGAAGTCATTTATTATTCGTATATGGCACGTCTTTTTAAAAATAATAATTTAAATTTTGGAAATAACATATTTTAATTCTTGACTTTTGAATATATTTTTAAATTTAAATAATTTATTAACAATTATGACAATAATTTTTATAATTAATAATATTTTAAAGATAATTTATTATTACATTAACTAAAATTATATTTATTTACTTAGTCTTTATGTGAAACATTATTTCTTAATCATTGTGAGGCTTTAAAATTTTTAGATTTCACATGCAATTTCATTACTATTGTATGAGTTCGTTTATTATTTATTAAGAATTTTAATTTCTTACATATTTATGAAGGCATTTTAAAAATCAATACTTATGTTTAAACACTTAGTTCAGTTTTTAATTAATTAAAGGATCAATCGAGATAATGATCCCTATTATTTAATCGATTTGACACGGTGATAGTAAATAATTATAATTGAATGGACTCGTAATTGTTAATGTAATTTAATTGGATTATTTGTTAAGACTTTTATTTACTCTTTTAATAGTTGAAAGTGTAACGGGCCCATTTGTTTTCATAGGCTTTAGGATGCCTGGGGGAATTGACATCCGCAGTAGGCCCAGTAACCGGATTGACTGGCTCCTGGAAGAAGAGAAACTATGTGTAGGAAGGCTAAATAAGTACGCTCAACTATACTAAAATTGCAATGATAATTGAAGACATTGTTACATTTTATATGCAAAAGAATAATTTCTCTGAAATAAAAATTTTGGGACAATTTTAAGAAAAGAATATAGTACTTCCTCCGATCTCTAAAATAAGAGCTCTCTCTAATATTTTTTTTTGTAATATTATTTAAAATATTAATATAATATGAAAGAATAAAATGTGATTCTAATTATTATTCATAATTATTCCATATATATATATATATATATATATATATATATATATATAATCCTTTTCTCATTGCATGCATGCATGCATGTTACTTATGACCATATGAATTTTGGAATTGAAATGGGGAGGAATCCCAATACAAGTAAAAAAAAACATCATGGAAAAGACAAACACGTCGTCCTGTACTATATATGTTTGTTTTTGGGTTCTTTACATAAATATACAATAATTAGAAAGTAATTACATTATTAGTCCATCAACAAAATAATTACAAAAAGAGTGTAATTAGGACCCATAGTACAAAAATAGTTCAATTCACATTAATAAGGAAACCTAAAATCAAGGAGAAATAATTACCATAAATAATAATTCAAATTCAAATATTTGGGATCTAACAATAAAAATAAATTCAAATTCAAAATTAAATATTCAAATTCAAATCTTCATCTCCCCTCACATACATTTTGAAATAATAGTTAATAAATAAATAAATAAATAAAATATATGTACATGTAAACTGGGCTCTATTTCAGTTTTTATTTTTTTAGTGTTCGTCCATGGCGAAAGCCTCTACCACTAAAAAAATCATAGACTCATGCTCCATTAAAGCTATCAACAAAATCGTCTGCCGTAAGTCTCTTTACCTTTCTCTTCATTTTTCTCTCTTCCCGCTGACTTCTCCTCCGGACCTCTACTACTTCGTCGCTACACTGCCGCGAATTTTCGTTGTCCAAAAAGCCAATAAAAAGAAGAAGAAGATTCGTCCTACAAAAAGTTTAAAAATAAATAGATGTAACTTTTACTATTCTGAATTTTTTTTATGACTATTTTGTTACTCACAAATACTAAAATAGTTACCTTTGTATGCATGGTTGGCTACCAACTGCATCACATTCAAACGAAATTGGTAACTTAATAAAACTAAATTGGTTACCTTGGTCTGAAGGTTTGGTTACCAACTGCACTATGAAAAAACTGCAAGTGTGGGTGTGAATTGGTTACCTTGGTATGAAGATTTTGTTACCTTGGTATGAATATTTGCTTACCTTGATCTGAAAGTTTGGTTACCAACTGCACTAAGAAAAAATTGAACGTGTATATGTTGATTGGTTACTTTGATATAACAATTTGGTTACCTTGGTATGAAAGTTTGGTTACCAAATACACTATGAAAACACAAACCATTGTTTACAAATAAACATTTATCCCCATAGATCCATTAATATACAACAATTATGACAACTGTGCGTTGATGACATAGTTATCCTCATCAAAGGACTGCCGTCAACCATTTGGCTCTGGATGATACTTCTTATGGCAACCCTATCGCATTTTCGTGTGTTGATAACCCTTCACGGTTCCAGCCAAACATGGCCTATTATGATTTGAAAGCACATCAAATTGAGGAAAATATTCTATCTCCACTTAACAAGGTTGGAGATATGCAGGATAACTCGAACTCATCTCTTTTCAGCTGTGAGGATCCTTGGAATTTGCGACATGATACTCATTTTCCACCACCTAGACCAAATAAATTTCTAACAAGAAAAGAAGCTTATGGTATTATAGATCCTTTTGGCGACAACAGATTAGGCAATAATGGTGAGTCACCTTTCAGAAATATTGGTGGTTTGATGACAGAGGAGAGAAGAAGTTATGGGGATAATTAATCCCCTAAATTAAAAAATTCTAATTGCATACTAATTTCCTAAATTAAGGAATCCTAATTACACTAATATTGTAAATAAATATAAAAGTGTATTAATTATGTAAATATTTTATGAGTACACTATTGTTATAATTATTTTAAAAAATGTAATAGAATATGTAATTGTTCCTTTATTTTATTAGTTTGCTAACACATTATATGGGTTGTAGAAAGCAAAGTTTGTAAGGAATTGTCTAGGTATTAATTATTAAGATATTGATAGGTGGTCCATTATTTTTTGTACATATATAATTTTATATAATATTATTTTACGGGATACTATTATTTGTATATATTAAATTAATTAGACTAATCAATTGGGCTAATTAAGTGTAACACATAAACTCTAATTAAGTCTAATATGGAGGGACTAGTGTAAGTTATTTAAGTAACCTTTTGGGCTTGTGATGAGTAAGCACATTAATTAGGGTTGATAATCAAGTTTAATATGAATAAAGAAGTATGTCATCTCCATAATACTAAAAGGTTATTGATGGTTTCTCAGCCGGCATCTAGGGCATCAAGGGAATAGTACCTTGTTCATCCAGTAGAGATAATTTTGATGCGTTCATCATGGATTCCAAGTAAGGTATGTAGTATTATACTATGTTCTAGGTATTCTTCTCTTATCTATGTTAATTGATTGAATTAATTATTATAAATTAATTCTTACATAGAAAACTAGAAAATATGAGCTAATTACTATACAAGTGCTAAATTTGTGGCAAAGGAAACTTCGACCGCGCTAGTATATATGCGCTCCAGCCTGACCATATGTTAGTTTCATTTTCATCTAGCTATCATAATTCTCTATTTATGATTATTCAAAATGAACTCATTTTTGACATATATAATCTATTCATTAGTATTCAAAATGAACTCATTTACATATTCAACTCTTCACAAATTGGTCTTAGCAAGTGGTATAAAAGACAAAGTAGGGTAGGACAGATTTGAAACAGATTGATCATAGGACTAATTTCATGACATCCCATATCCAGCAGCAGAATCAGAACGGATTTGTAGGGGGGTCAAAAATTTTAAACCAAGCGGATCGAAATTATTAATACCACCACTTGCGGAACTTGTTAATTGTTAAAAATATATGATATTCTATTTGTTCTAAAATATAAGACTAAAATGAGCTTTTAATTATTTTATTCAAACTAAACTAGTAAACTATATCGGAAGAGCTAGCTAGCAGATGAGCCGTGAGTGTTTGATTGTTGAAAAATTTAATAGCAGAAGAATTCCTTTAGGCCTTAGCCTAAAATATGAAAGAAAATTAAAAGCTAGCTAGAACGTTAAATTATAGAATTGTTACTTTATTCTGATAAATAAACATAATTAATATATTCAGCAAACAGAAATTAAACAATAACTTAAGATCACTCCAACAGTAATAATTTTGAAAACTAAATTACTAAAAGATATAAACATTAAATTATTAAAATTCATCAAAATTGAGAGTCTAATTATCTTTTCTGATATAATCCCAATTCCCAAACTGGGAGTTATTATATATAGAAAGAGAAGCCAGAAAACAAAACAGGAAATTTGGTCTGAGAAATTATCCACCAAAGTTTAATTAAGAGTCTAATTATCTCGCTACCCGAAGTACCGTTAAATAACTACGATGAACTCTTTTATTATTTTCGGCTGATTTTTTTGCAGGAAAATGGCCACGTGTCATAATTTAATATTTAAATATAGTTGATTATATAAATACGTAGTTGACTTATTAAAATAGTAAAAATACACATATATATATAGAAAAAAATAACATATTAAATGTAAGACACCAAATTTTATGAAATAAAAGTATTCAATTTTTTTTATAATTACAATTCAGTAAATGGTTAAATTGATAATAGTTAAAGTTAAGGGTGATATATGAATTATTTTTTTTAAATACGCAAGTGGTTATAAAATATTCAATATTGTTGTCGGGGAATATTCGTTTAGTCGTGGAATATTCTTTCTGTCGGAGAATATTCGTACGACGGCGCAGTCATTTGTGGGCCCCATAATAGAATAACTATCGGATGAAGAAAACGACAAATTTGAGTTTTTATAAATAACGGCGTAATGGTTACCGTTAACACTGTTGGAATACCCGGTGGTTAAAATACATTAATACGCGTTATGGCACAGTAGCACACAGTATTGCACAGTATTTTTGAAATTATTGATTCTTACGTAAGAAGGCACTACTCAATAATTGTTACTGTAATTACTGTTCAATATTTTATTTTATTGATTCAATAATTGTTGCGTTGATATTTTATATTATTGTTGTTTCAATAATTATCACTGCACAGTATCTCCATTATCAGATCAATAATTCATATTATTTGAATAATATTATTAGATAGCTTTATTGGCAATATCTAGAAAGTTCTGTCAAGGAGAGGTTTGGTCACCTAATTGCGCGCCAGTAAGGAGAAATCTTTATCAGAAAGCTCCCTCTTTCCTGGGAACTGCCTGGTTGTCATTATTGTGATTCTGTAATATTATTTGTGAATAATTAATTATTGATCTATGTGATAATAAAATATTTATTTGATGTGGATATAAATGATGGATTTATTTATGTGGTTATAAATGAAGGAATTAATGTTGAGGTATTTTATCAATATTTTGTCAGTTTTGAGGTATTAAAAGATCAAATCAGTGTTCTTACAACTTTATTGTGTGAGTTATAATTTTTAATTTGACCGTTGGATCGTTGTGATTTTTGAATATGTTATACATATATAAGTTGAGTATATGTTCATAAATTTTGAACCGTTAAAAATGAACGAATGATTTGTTATGAATTTTAAGAGATGACTGATTCGGAAATTAGGTTTATAAATGATTTTGGCGAAAAATTTTAGAAATGGATGGGCCTCACTTTTGGTTGTTGGAAAAGATGGCTGATTTTTGGTGGGTGAAATAGTAGCAGATAAAGCCATCAAGTAGCAGGTCAAGTCTACTTCGGCGTGTTAACATTTTCCTATAAATAGAGGGCTAAGTTAGAATTAAAAATCACACCAGAAACATAAGCTTTTTATCTTTCTCTCTCTATATTATCGAGCGTATTTTTGTGAGTATTTAGATATCTTGAGTGTTGCTATACGGCGCAAGTTTGTTCAGCGTTATATCCGATATTCAAGTCAGAAGTGCTGCTCTTTTGAAGTAAGGGATTTTAAGGGTTATTATGTTTTTCAGTTTCGTAATTTTTCTGAACCTTCAAAAATTCTGGAAAAATTTGAAATGATAATTTGATGAGTTTTCTAGATTCTTTCCAAAAATGGCGATTTTTGGATATATAGATTAAGAGTTATGAATTTTACGAGAAAATACTATTTTAAAAGTAAACCCTTATAACTCCTTGCGGTTAACTCCAAAATTGGTAAATTTTTTATTGGGAGTACATGTATATGATAGAAGTATACTCTGTAAATTTCGAAATTTTTGGATAAAAGTACAATTTTTGATAAATATCTAAATATTCGGCTGTTTTGGCCATATGAAAAATAGTAAATAATTTTTAAAAATTCTGAGAAAAATATATGTTCAATATGAGACTATATTCTACTAAATCTCATAAAAGAAAATTTGTTTGTACTGATTTGGTATTTTTCATAAAAATAGACTAGTTATGAGTAAATGAATTAAATATGTTATGTGAAGTAAGAAAATTGGAAAATAGGATTTTATGGCTTGAGAATCCTATATGAGGTTTATGTAGATTTTTTATGAGGGTTTTGGTTATTGGTGATGAAATCTTATGAGTTTAGAATTTTAGGATGATTAAATGCATTATTTAGTAAAGTGTAAACAATTAAAATAAATTGTTTATAAGTTTAAGAAATATTATTTCAATATCATTATATCGAAATATTGGTATGAATTTTATTGTGGAATGTAAGACCCCAACTTTTATAAATAAAGATGAATTTTATATAAATATCATTTTTGAATATTATGGAGTGAAATTTATATAATGTTATAGTTGTGGGTAATATTTATAAATTTTGTAAAGTACGCAAGTTGCTATATAATATTCGATTGGTCGGAAAATATTCATTTTAACCAGAAATATTCGTACGACGACACAATCATTGATGGACCCCACAACGGCATTATTGTCGGATTGAGAAAATGACAAAAATACTTTATGAAAATAACGGCGGAAGTTTTATCATTAATACTGTTGAACTACTCGGTAGTAAAAGTACAGTAATACGCATGGTTGCATAGTAACACACGGTATTGATTATTGATGCTTACGTGATAAGTCACTCAGTTTTGTTTTATTGGTATTATTAATGTAATAAAACAGAAAAAAATTTTATATAAAACAAAATACTTTTATAAAGTTATCTGTTTTATTGGACAATAATTAGAATATATTATATTTTATTATGCATAGTGTTTGTATAGTGCCTGCATAGTGTTTGTATAGTAAAATCTTTCATAAAGTTATTCGTTTTATTAGATTATAAATAGAATATATTTTATTTTATTTAAAAAATTTTGCTTTAGATATGGACCGTCAAATTAAAGTAAATCAATCTGGATCATTCATGAATTAGTTACTATACAGTCCATTCTTCTATAAAATAGAAGCTCATTCCTTCATTATTTCTTACGAATTCACTGAAACTCTAGAGAGAGAAGCTATAGAGAGAAAGAAAAAAAGTATTCTGCTACTGCATTAGTCATATATCCAGTATTCTTCTTCTTAAGGTAAGTGGTATTACTTCTTTTGTATTCATGAAGAGAACTTCTGTTATTCCATTATTTATTATTCTGTTGGAATAACCTGTATACGCGGGCTACCCTATACTTGGTGAAATTCTTCTGTTATTCCATTCTTTATTATTCTGTTGGAACATCCTGTTTGTGCGTTTACGCCGGACCTGATTCCATTATCTATTATTCTGTCGGAATATCCTGTCTGTGCGTTTACGCCGGACTTGGTTCCATTATTTATTATTTTGTCGGAATAACCTGTCTGTGCAGTCCATCGCATGCCTGTTGATTTCTTTTATTATTCTATTCTTTATTATACTCAGTTGGTTAAAGTTTTGGCTTTTATACTCCATGAAATTAGTGGAATATCCTTGATATTTGCGCTTCATCCAGTATATTTTTATGAAAATATTCTTTTGAGCATTCTTGAATTTTACTGCACAAAACAGTATCATGTTGAAAATTTGGACGTTATTGGTTCTTGGATTAATTAATTCTTGAACTTATTTTATTGAATTCTTATATCATTGTGATCATCCTCATGTTTATATTTTGTTGAAAGTCATCTATGGCATGTAGTGCATAGATGGGACTTGGTATGATTATAACGAGGGATTATTCGGTGTAATCATGACCGTAATGTTACAAATGATGTGGTAAAAGTCTTCATTAGCCCGTAGTGCATTGATGGACAGTTGTTGGCATAATTATGACCATTGATGAATACACTAATATCCTTGGCTGTGATGCATGGATAATTTATGGTTGTGATACTAATGAATATCCTTGGCCGTAGTGCAGGGATGATGTGGATTATTTATTAAGCTGAGTCTCAGCGATAAAAGTGATGAAAAACCTTTTAAATCATAAAAGATAGTAGATTTTATTCTCTACTTGACTCTTTTAATGGATTGCTTGTTTCGCTGCAGTTAAACTTGATGTTTGTTATATTTTATCAGTTTAACACTGTTGAAGGCTAACGATAATTTATTCTGCATTATCTTAGTCATAATATTTCTTACTGGGCTAGTTGAGCTCACCCTTTTGCTTTCATTGTTCTTGTTAGGAAATAAGAACGTAGCGGGGACTAGTCGGGAAACGGAGTGACGATTCAGAGGATAACATTAGTAGTCCTCACTTTTCTATGAAATAGTGTGAAAATAAATGTATTGAGGAATTATTTTGAGTTTGAATCCTGTTTAGAAGAAAGTGTTGTATTTAAACTCACAGCTTATGTTTTGTCGTATTTTACATGACAGTTGTATAATTAAGTTTTATTTATATTTTATACCATGTAGTTGACGACTGAGAATAGGTGATGTATACCTATTTTGGGGGCGTCACATGGAATTTCTACCTTTTTGTGTCGAATTTACTATTCATGAGTTACTATTCACGAGTTACTATTCATGAGTTACTATTCACGAAGTTACTATTCATGGGTTACTATTCACGAGTTATTATTCATGACAAAATTGGTTTCTTTTTCTAACCAAATTATAGTTAATTTATGAATATTACTCTTGAGATTAAATCTAGATGTTTTGATTATATTGATTTTACTATTATATATAACATTTTTATAACCCTAATGATGATATTTCTCTTTGAATTAAGTGTAAAGATGGGTAGATTTTTGGTATGATCATGACTATGGGTTTTCTTTGGCCAGTAGTGCAAAGTTGAATTGTTGACTGGTATTATCATGACCATTGAATTTATAATTAAATATCTTTAACTTAAGTGCAAAGGTGAAATGATCAACATGGTTATAATTATTGTTTATATAAATTCTGAAATGATTATATATTTATTTGAGATATTAATATATTTGGCCTGTAGCGCAAATATGAACTGTTGATGAATATATTTGGCCTGTAGTGTAAATATGAACTGTTGATGAATATATTTGGCCTGTAGTGCAAATATGAACTGTTAAGGAATATCTTTGGGCTGTAGTGCAAAGATGAATTGTTGATGAATATCTTTGGCCCGTAGTGCAAAGATGACCTTGTAAGACCCCGAATTTTATAAAATAAAAGTATTCAATTTTTTTTATAGTTACTATTCAGTAAATGGTTAAATTGATAAAAGTTAAAGTTAAGGGTGATATATGAAATTTTTTTCAAAATAAGCAAGTGGTTATAAAATAATCATTGTTGTCGGGGAATATTCGTTTGGTCGTGAAATATTCTTTCTGTCGGGGAATATTCGTACGACGGCGCAGCTATTTGTGGGCCCCATAACGAATAACTGTAGGGTGAAGAAAATGACAAATTTGAGTTTTTACAAATAACGGCGTAGTTGTTACCGTTAACACTGTTGGAATACCCGGTGGTTAAAATACAGTAATACGCGTTATTGCACAGTAGCACACGGTATTGCACAGTATTTTTAAAATTATTGATTCTTACGTAAGAAGGCACTACTCAATAATTGTTACAGTAATTACTGTTCAATATTTTATTTTATTGATTGCTGCGTTGATATTTTATATTATTTTTGTTTCAATAATTGTTGCTGCACTGTATTTTATATTATCAGATCAATAATTCATATTATTTGAATAGTATTATTAGATAGCACTATTGGCAATGTCTAGAAAGTTCTGTCTAAGGAGAGGTTTGGTCATCTAATTGCGCGCTAGTAAGGAGAAATTCTTATTGGAAAGCCCCCTCTTTCCTGGGAACGGCCTGGTTGTCATAATTGTGATTCTGTAATATTATTTGTGAATAATTAATTATTGATTCATATGATAAGAAAATATTTATTTTATGTGGATATAAATGAGGGATATATTTTTGTGGTTAAAAATGAAGGAGTTAATGTTGAGGTTTTTTTTCGGAATGGAGGTATTAAAAATCAGGGTTTTTGAGATATTTTGCGGGGGTTATAATTTTTAATCCGAACCGTTGGATCGTGGTAATTTTTGGATATGTTATACATATATAAGTTGAGTATATGTCCACAAATTTTGAACCGTTAAAAATGAACGTATGATTTATTATGAAATTTACGAGATGACTGGTTCAGAAATTATTGAATTTTCGGAGTTTATCATTTTGATGGAAAATTCTAGAATTGGTGGGCCCCACTTGTGGTTGGTAAAGAAATGTGCTGAATTATATTTCAAATGTGGTGGGTGGGAATAGTAGCAGGTAAAGCCATCAGGTTGCAGGTCAAACCTACCAAAATTTTCCTATAAATAGAAGGCTAAGTTAGAATTGAAAATCACACCAGAAACATAAGCTTTCTCTCTTTCTCTCTCTATATTATGAAGCATATTTTGTGAGTTTTTAGATACTTGGTGAGTTGCTATTCATCAGTGCAAGTTTCCTTCAGCATCATATCCGATATCCAGTCAGAAGTACTGCTCTTTTGAGGTAAGGGATAGTAAGGGATTTTAAGGGTTGTTATATTTTCTAGTTTCGTAATTTTTCTGACCTTCAAAAATTCTGAAAAAATTTGAAATGATATTTTGATGAGTTTTCTTGATTGTGTCCAAAAATGGTGATTTTTGGATGTATAGATTGAGAGTTATGAATTTTATGAGAAAAGACTATTTTAAAAGTAACAGCTTATAATTCCTTGTGGTTAACTCCAAAATTGATGAAATTTTTATTGGGAGTACATGTATATGATAGAAGTATACTCTGTAAATTTCAGAATTTTTAGACAAAAGTACAATTTTTGATAAATGTCTAAATATTCGGCTATTTTGGCCATATGAAAAATAGTAAATGACTTTTAAAAATTTTGAGAAAAATATATGTTCATTATGGGACTATATTATGCTAAATTCCAGAAAAGAAATATTTTTGGAACGGATTTGGTATTTTTCATGAAAATAGTCTAGTTATGAGAAAATGAATTAAATATGTTATGTAAAGTAAGAAAATTGGAAAATAGGATTTTATGGCTTGAGAATCCTATATGAGGTATATGCAGATTTTTGATGAGGGTTTTGATTATTGGTGATAAAATCTTATGAGTTTGGTATTTTAGAATGATTAAATACATTATTTAGTAAAGTGTAAACAATTTAAATAAATTGTTTATAAGCTTAAGAAATATTATTCTTTCAATATCATTATACCGAAATACTGGTATGGATTTTATTGTGGAATTTCTACCTTTTTTGTGTCGAGTTTACTATTTATGAGTTACTATTCACGAGTTACTATTCATGAGTTACTATTCACGAGTTACTATTCACGATAAAAATTAGTTTCTTTTTCTAACCAAATTATAGTTGAGTTATGAATATTACTCTTGAGATTAAAACTATGTATTGATTATATTGATTTTATTGTCATATATAACATTTTTATAACCCTGATGTTGAAATTCTCTTTCACCAGAGTGTAAAGATGGGTAGATTATTGGTATTGTAAAGACCCCAAAACAGGTCCATTCCATCCAACCCATTCTGAGTCGTTAAATACATGGTACAGAAAACAACTACAACTCTATTACAACAATTGTCGTACAAAATACAACAGCACATATGCTGTGAGTTTGAATACAAATATATACCAAATGTGACACATGTCCCAACCGTGGACAGCACCTCACAGTAACACCTTACATAAGGGTATAGTCAAAAACTGTTTTAGAAACTAGAATATTTGGGAAGTACTCAAGGAAACCTTCGTACATGGGAGGTCATGCTTCTAGGTTATAATAGATATCATATGGCCACAGAATTATCCTTGGTTGACCCAATAGACCCCAAAGAAAAACGAGAAAATTACTATCATATTCTTCCCAATGGTGAGTCTTCTATTGACTTATCATTATCTCCACTGTCTCTAAATGAGAATTATACTTCAAACAAATACCAAGATTATATAGGTAGTGCTCGTAAATATACTCAGCAAGTGGATGTGCACAATCATGTCTTATGATGACACGAGGTTGTATGTCGTTAGACATCTTGTATGATAGTGGCAAACCACCCTTCCAACGTTGGGTACACCTTACCCTATTGGATTCACTAAATAAAACTACTAAATAAACTTTTCTATACTGCTTCGGGAGAACATCCACAGCTAGTGACCACCGTTCTATTTCCCCGTTACCCTCGCTCGACCCAGCTACACTCTTATTACCTGAAAGGAATTGTGAAGCAAAAGGGTGAGCACAACTAGCTCAGTAAAGAATATCATGACTAAAGATAATTCAATTATCAATAGCCTTCATCAACAATAAATCAGAGATTTAGAACATATGGTAAATGATAAAAATTTCAACCATAGTTGCAGCGGAACGAGCAATCCATTAGAAGAGTCAAATAGACTATAAATTCTATTATCTTCTCCATGTTAAAAATCCACCAACAATATTTTATCCCTGTAACATCAATCAACAATTCTGGTCCACAATCATATGAATAACTCATAATCATAACTGTAGTTCTAAATTCCTCTTCTCATCCAGGACGAAGATAATTTTCATCACCTATCTTTACCTGAAACATCAAAGATCATGGTTATACCAAATCACAGTTCCTATTCATAATCATACTAATAACTTCATCTTTGCACTACGGCCAAAGATATTTATTTATACCAGTTGGTCATATTCATCTCAACACCTGTTCATCTTTGCACTACTGGCCATAGATATTCAACAACATGTCATCTTTGCACTACAGGCCAAAGATATTCATCTACAATTCATCTTTGCACTACAGGCCAAAGATTTTCAACAACATATCATCTTTGCACTACAGGCCAAAGATATTCATCAACAGTTCATATTTGCACTACAGGCCAAATATATTCATCAACAGTTCATATTTGCACTACATGCCAAATATATTAATATCTCAAAGAATTATAATCATTTTAGGATTTATATAAACAATAATTATAACCATGTTGATCAATTCACCTTTGCACTTAAGCTTAAGATATTCAATTATAAATTCAATGGTCATGATCATACCAGTCACAATTCAACTTTGCACTACTGGCCAAAGAGAACTCATAGTCATGATCATACCAATAATTTACCCATCTTTACACTCAAGCGAAAGAGAATTTCAACATCAAGGTTATAAAAAATGTTATATATGATAATAAAAACAATATGATCAAAACATGAATTTAATTTCAAGAGCAATATTCATAAATCAACTATAATTTGGTTAGAAAAAGAAACCAATTTTGTCGTGAATAGTAACTCGTGAATAGTAACTCATGAATAGTAACTCGTGAATAGTAACTCATGAATAGTAACTCATGAATAGTAACCCCGACATGAAAAAGGTAGAAATTCCACAATAATATACATACCAATATTTCGGTATAATGATATTAAAAAATAATATCATTTTCGAATAAAATAACATCCCTTACTATCCATTACCTCAAAAGTGCAGTATTTCTGACTGGAATGCAAAGCCGAAGGAAACTTGCACTAAATAGCAACTCTCAAATTATCTAAATACTCTCAAAATATGCTTCATAATATAGAGAGAGAAAGAGAGAAAGCTTATGTTTCTGGTGTGATTTTCAATTCTAACTTAGCCCTCTATTTATAGGAAAATTTTGGTAGGTTTGACCTTCAACCTGATGGTTTTACCTGCTACTATTCCCACCCACCACATTTGAAATATAATTCAGCACATTTCTTCACCAATCACAAGTGGGGCCCACCAATTCTAGAATTTTCCACCAAAATGATAAACTCCGAAAATTCAACAATTTCTGAACCAGTCATCTCGTAAAATTCATAATAAATCATACGTTCATTTTTAACGGTTCAAAATTTGTGGGCATATACTCAACTTATATATGTATAACATATCCAAAAATTACCACGATCCAACGGTCGGATTAAAAATTATAACCCCCGCAAAATATCTCAAAAATCCTGATTTTTAATACCTCCATTCCGACAAAAATACGGATAAAAATCTCAACATTAACTCCTTTATTTTTTAACCACAAAAATATATCCCTCATTTATATCCACATAAAATAAATATTTCCTTATCATATGAATCAATAATTAATTATTCACAAATAATATTACAGAATCACATTTATGACAACCAGGCTGTTCCCATGAAAGAGGGGGCTTTCCAATAAGGATTTCTCCTTACTGGCGCGCAATTAGATGACCAAACCTCTCCTTAGACAGAACTTTCTAGACATTGCCAATAATGCTATCTAATAATATTATTCAAATAATATGAATTATTGATCTGATAATGGGAAATACTGTGCAGCAACAATTATTGAACAACAATAATATAAAATTTCAACGTAGAAATTATTGAATCAATAAAATAAAATATTGAACAGTAATTACTGTAACAATTATTGAGTAGTGCCTTCTTACGTAAGAATCAATAATTTCAAAAATACTATGCAATACCGTGTGCTACTGTGCAATAACGCGTATTACTGTATTTTAACCACCGGATATTCCAACAGTGTTAACGGTAACAACTACGTCGTTATTTGTAAAAACTCAAATTTATCATTTTCTTCACCCGACAGTTATTCTGTTATGGGGCCCACAAATGGCTGCGCCGTCGTACGAATATTCCCCGACAGAAAGAATATTTCACGACCAAACGAATATTCCCCGACAACAATGATTATTTTATAACCACTTGCTTATTTTGAAAAAAAATCATATTTCACTCATAATTTTAAACTTTTATCAATTTACCCATTTACTGAATAATAATTATAAGAAAAATTGAATACTTTTATTTCATAAAATTCGGGGTCTTATAATCTCCCCTCCTTATGAAATTTCGTCCCCGAAATTTACGTACCTGGTATTTCGAAGAGTTGAGAATACCTTGCTTTCATTTCAGATTCCATCTTTTCTGTCATCATAATTTCTTCATTGCTCATCTCCTGTATTTCAGATATCATTCTAGAATACAGCTTCAAAACAAAGGTTAATTGAACAAATTAACATATCACATAATATCCCGATATTATGACTGACCAACAAATAAGCTTAGGTAGGAAACACTTGCGAAGGATTTACTCGTCTCTCCCCTCCTAGTCCTATTCCCCGATCTCCGCCAGAGATCATATCCCTAAGCTCTGATACCAAATGTAACGACCCCAAAACAGGTCCATTCCATCCAACCCATTCTGAGTCGTCAAATACATGGTACAGAAAACAACTACAACTCTATTACAACAATTGTCGTACAAAATACAACAACACATATGCTGTGAGTTTGAATACAAATATATACCAAATGTGACACATGTCCCAACCGTGGATAGCACCTCACAGTAACACCTTACATAAGGGTATAGTCAAAAACTGTTTTAGAAACTAGAATATTTGGGAAGTGCTCAAGGAAACCTTCGTACATGGGAGGCCATGCTTCTAGGTTATAATAGATATCATATGGCCACAGAATTATCCTTGGTTGACCCAATAGACCCCAAAGAAAAACGAGAAAATTACTATCATATTCTTCCCAATGGTGAGTCTTCTATTGACTTATCATTATCTCCACTGTCTCTAAATGAGAATTATACTTCAAACAAATACCAAGATTATATAGGTAGTGCTCGTAAATATACTCAGCAAGTGGATGTGCACAATCATGTCTTATGATGACACGAGGTTGTATGTCGTTAGACATCTTGTATGATAGTGGCAAACCACCCTTCCAACGTTGGGTACACCTTACCCTATTGGATTCACTAAATAAAACTACTAAATAAACTTTTCTATACTGCTTCGGGAGAACATCCACAGCTAGTGACCACCGTTCTATTTCCCCGTTACCCTCGCTCGACCCAGCTACACTCTTATTACCTGAAAGGAATTGTGAAGCAAAAGGGTGAGCACAACTAGCTCAGTAAAGAATATCATGACTAAAGATAATTCAATTATCAATAGCCTTCATCAACAATAAATCAGAGATTTAGAACATATGGTAAATGATAAAAATTTCAACCATAGTTACAGCGGAACGAGCAATCCATTAGAAGAGTCAAATAGACTATAAAGTCTATTATCTTCTCCATGTTAAAAATCCACCAACAATGTTTTATCCCTGTAACATCAATCAACAATTCTGGTCCACAATCATATGAATAACTCATAATCATAACTGTAGTTCTAAATTCCTCTTCTCATCCAGGACGAAGATAATTTTCATCACCTATCTTTACCTGAAACATCAAAGATCATGGTTATACCAAATCACAGTTCCTGTTCATAATCATACTAATAACTTCATCTTTGCACTACGGCCAAAGATATTTATTTGTACCAGTTGGTCATATTCATCTCAACACCTGTTCATCTTTGCACTACTGGCCATAGATATTCAACAACATGTCATCTTTGCACTACAGGCCAAAGATATTCATCTACAATTCATCTTTGCACTACAGGCCAAAGATTTTCAACAACATATCATCTTTGCACTACAGGCCAAAGATATTCATCAACAGTTCATATTTACACTACAGGCCAAATATATTCATCAACAGTTCATATTTGCACTACATGCCAAATATATTAATATCTCAAAGAATTATAATCATTTTAGGATTTATATAAACAATAATTATAACCATGTTGATCAATTCACCTTTGCACTTAAGCTTAAGATATTCAATTATAAATTCAATGGTCATGATCATACCAGTTACAATTCAACTTTGCACTACTGGCCAAAGAGAACTCATAGTCATGATCATACCAATAATTTACCCATCTTTACACTCAAGCGAAAGAGAATTTCAACATCAAGGTTATAAAAAATGTTATATATGATAATAAAAACAATATGATCAAAACATGGATTTAATTTCAAGAGCAATATTCATAAATCAACTATAATTTGGTTAGAAAAAGAAACCAATTTTGTCGTAAATAGTAACTCGTGAATAGTAACTCATGAATAGTAACTCGTGAATAGTAACTCATGAATAGTAACTCATGAATAGTAACCCCGACATGAAAAAGGTAGAAATTCCACAATAATATACATACCAATATTTCGGTATAATGATATTAAAAAATAATATCATTTTCGAATAAAATAACATCCCTTACTATCCATTACCTCAAAAGTGCAGTATTTCTGACTGGAATGCAAAGCCGAAGGAAACTTGCACTAAATAGCAACTCTCAAATTATCTAAATACTCTCAAAATATGCTTCATAATATAGAGAGAGAAAGAGAGAAAGCTTATGTTTTTGGTGTGATTTTCAATTCTAACTTAGCCCTCTATTTATAGGAAAATTTTGGTAGGTTTGACCTGCAACCTGATGGTTTTACCTGCTACTATTCCCACCCACCACATTTGAAATATAATTCAGCACATTTCTTCACCAACCACAAGTGGGGCCCACCAATTCTAGAATTTTCCACCAAAATGATAAACTCCGAAAATTCAACAATTTCTGAACCAGTCATCTCGTAAAATTCATAATAAATCATACGTTCATTTTTAACGGTTCAAAATTTGTGGGCATATACTCAACTTATATATGTATAACATATCCAAAAATTACCACGATCCAACGGTCGGATTAAAAATTATAACCCCCGCAAAATATCTCAAAAACCCTGATTTTTATACCTCCATTCCGACAAAAATACGGATAAAAATCTCAACATTAACTCCTTCATTTTTTAACCACAAAAATATATCCCTCATTATATCCACATAAAATAAATATTTCCTTATCATATGAATCAATAATTAATTATTCACAAATAATATTACAGAATCACATTTATGACAACCAGGCCGTTCCCATGAAAGAGGGGGCTTTCCAATATGGATTTCTCCTTACTGGCGCGCAATTAGATGACCAAACCTCTCCTTAGACAGAACTTTCTAGACATTGCCAATAATGCTATCTAATAATACTATTCAAATAATATGAATTATTGATCTGATAATGGAAAATACTGTGCAGCAACAATTATTGAACAACAATAATATAAAATTTCAACGTAGAAATTATTGAATCAATAAAATAAAATATTGAACAGTAATTACTGTAACAATTATTGAATAGTGCCTTCTTACGTAAGAATCAATAATTTCAAAAATACTATGCAATACCGTGTGCTACTGTGCAATAACGCGTATTACTGTATTTTAACCACCGGGTATTCCAACAGTGTTAACGGTAACAACTACGTCGTTATTTGTAAAAACTCAAATTTGTCGTTTTCTTCACCCGACCGTTATTCTGTTATGGGGCCCACAAATGGCTGCGCCGTCGTACGAATATTCCCCGACAGAAAGAATATTCCACGACCAAACGAATATTCCCCGACAACAATGATTATTTTATAACCACTTGCTTATTTTGAAAAAAAAATCATATTTCACTCATAACTTTAAACTTTTATCAATTTAACCATTTACTGAATAGTAATTATAAGAAAAATTGAATACTTTTATTTCATAAAATTCGGGGTCTTACAATCTCCCCTCCTTATGAAATTTCGTCCCCGAAATTTACGTACCTGGTATTTCGAAGAGTTGAGAATACCTTGCTTTCATTTCAGATTCCATCTTTTCTGTCATCATAATTTCTTCATTGCTCATCTCCTGTATTTCAGATATCATTCTAGAATACAGCTTCAAAACAAAGGTTAATTGAACAAATTAACATATCACATAATATCCCGATATTATGACTGACCAACAAATAAGCTTAGGTAGGAAACACTTGCGAAGGATTTACTCGTCTCTCCCCTCCTAGTCCTATTCCCCGATCTCCGCCAGAGATCATATCCCTAAGCTCTGATACCAAATGTAACGACCCCAAAACAGGTCCATTCCATCCAACCCATTCTGAGTCGTCAAATACATGGTACAGAAAACAACTACAACTCTATTACAACAATTGTCGTACAAAATACAACAACACATATGCTGTGAGTTTGAATACAAATATATACCAAATGTGACACATGTCCCAACCGTGGATAGCACCTCACAGTAACACCTTACATAAGGGTATAGTCAAAAACTGTTTTAGAAACTAGAATATTTGGGAAGTGCTCAAGGAAACCTTCGTACATGGGAGGCCATGCTTCTAGGTTATAATAGATATCATATGGCCACAGAATTATCCTTGGTTGACCCAATAGACCCCAAAGAAAAACGAGAAAATTACTATCATATTCTTCCCAATGGTGAGTCTTCTATTGACTTATCATTATCTCCACTGTCTCTAAATGAGAATTATACTTCAAACAAATACCAAGATTATATAGGTAGTGCTCGTAAATATACTCAGCAAGTGGATGTGCACAATCATGTCTTATGATGACACGAGGTTGTATGTCGTTAGACATCTTGTATGATAGTGGCAAACCACCCTTCCAACGTTGGGTACACCTTACCCTATTGGATTCACTAAATAAAACTACTAAATAAACTTTTTTATACTACTTCGGGAGAACATCCACAGCTAGTGACCACCGTTCTATTTCCCCGTTACCCTCGCTCGACCCAGCTACACTCTTATTACCTGAAAGGAATTGTGAAGCAAAAGGGTGAGCACAACTAGCTCAGTAAAGAATATCATGACTAAAGATAATTTAATTATCAATAGCCTTCATCAACAATAAATCAGAGATTTAGAACATATGGTAAATGATAAAAATTTCAACTATAGTTGCAGCGGAACGAGCAATCCATTAGAAGAGTCAAATAGACTATAAAGTCTATTATCTTCTCCATGTTAAAAATTCACCAACAATGTTTTATCCCTGTAACATCAATCAATAATTGTGGAAAGGAACTGTTGATTAATGTTACAGGGATAAAACATTATTGGTGGACTTTTAATGTGGAGAAGATAATAGACTTTATGGTCTATTTGACTCTTCTAATGAATTGCTCGTTCCGCTGCAACTATGGTTGAAAATTTTTATCATCTACCATATGCTCTAAATCTCTGATTTATTACTGTTGAAGGCTATTGATAATTTATTTATCTTTAGTCATAATATTCTTTACTAAGCTAGTTGTGCTCACCCTTCTGTTTCAAAATTCCTTTCAGGTAATACGAGTGTAGCTGGGTCGAGCGGGGGTAACAGGAGAATAGAACGGTGGTCATCATTTAGTAGTTATATTTGATGAATTCAATAGGGTGAGGCGAACCCAACGTTGGAAGGGTGTTTTGCCACTATCATACAAGATGTCTAATGTCATACAACCTCGTGTCATTATAAGACAGGGTTGTGCACATCCACTTGCTGAGTATATTTACGAGCACTACCTATATAATCTTGGTGTTTGTTTGAAGTATAATTCACGATTAGAGACAGTGGAGATAATGATATGTCAAGAGAAGACTCAACATTGGAAAGAATATGATAATAATCTTCTTATTTTTCTTTGGGGTCTATTAAGTCAACCAAGAATAATTATGTGGATATATGATATCTATCATAACCTAGAAGCATGGCCTCCCATGTACGAAGATTTCCTTGATCACTTCCAAAGATTCTAATTTCTAAAACAGTTTTTGACTATACCTTTATGTAGGTATCACTGTGAGGTGTTGTCCACTGATGGGACATTTGTCATATTTGCGGTTGGGACACGAGTCACAGTTGGTATATATTTGTATCCAAACTCACAACATATGTGTTGTTGCATTTTGTACGACAATTATTGTAATAAAGTTGTAGTTGTTTTCTGTACGATGTATTTGGCAACTCAGAATAGGTTGGGTGAAATGGACCTATTTTGGGGTTGTCACATTAAAGGAGTATAAAAATTTATACATAATTAATTCTAAATATCCAAGTAAAATAAGTATCACAAATAAAATAATTAACATACTAATTAATCCAAATAAATAATTAACAAAAAAATTATGTCAAATAAATTACTTAATTAAATCAAATAAACATTAATACGACTTAAATGAAAACAAAACTAAAAAAATAACATTATCAATGGCAAACTCTGTTTTTCTTTCTCTTTACTCTCTCTCATGTTTTCCTCCATTTTGTCATCACCCACCATCATTACTATCCCTATCCCACTTAACATTTTTGTCAATAAATATTAAGAAGATATGGTTTGGAGACTCCTTCTCCCTTCCCATCCCCGTCCCCTTTTTGTAATGGCAGCTTCTTTTTGTAGATCTGGATTGATTTTTTTTGTTACGTAAGTATCCCCCCCTCCCCCGCCCGCGCCCGCGACCGCGCCCGTCCCCACCCCCGCCCCCGCCTGAGCCCGTGCCCGCGCCCGCGGCCCTGCCGCCCTCCCCCCTTTATCCGCGTCCCTACCCGGGTCAGATGTCCCCCCGCTCCCCACCCCCTATTTCCGCCTCTGCCGGCCGCCCTCCCCCTAGTCTGCCTCCCTACCGGGGTAAGATGCCCCCACCCGCCCCCTAGTTCCGCCTATGCCCATATCCCACATTCACAAAGAAAAACCTAACTGGAGGACAAGAATTTAGTTACTTTACCGACCAAAGTTATATATTGAGGCATAACCTGTCTGTGCAGTCCATCGCATGCCTGTTAATTTCTTTTATTATTCTGTTCTTTATTATACTCAGTTCGCTAAAGTTTTGGCTTTTATACTCCATGAAATTAGTGGAATATCCTTGATATTTGCGCTTCATCCAGTATATTTTTATGAAAATATTCTTTTGAGCATTCTTGAATTTTACTGCACAAAGCAGTATCATGTTGAAAATTTGGACGTTATTGGTTCTTGGATTAATTAATTCTTGAACTTGTTTTATTGAATTCTTATATCATTGTCATCATCCTCATGTTTATATTTTGTTGAAAGTCATCTATGGCATGTAGTGCATAGATGGGACTTGGTATGATTATAACGAGGGATTATTCGGTGTAATCATGACCGTAATGTTACAAATGATGTGGTAAAAGTCTTCATTAGCCCGTAGTGCATTGATGGACAGTTGTTGGCATGATTATGACCATTGATGAATACACTAATATCCTTGGCTGTGATGCATGGATAATTTATGGTTGTGATACTAATGAATATCCTTGGCCGTAGTGCAGGGATGATGTGGATTATTTATTAAGCTGAGTCTCAGCGATAAAAGTGATGAAAAACCTTTTAAATCATAAAAGATAGTAGATTTTATTCTCTACTTGACTCTTTTAATGGATTGCTTGTTCCGCTGCAGTTAAACTTGATGTTTGTTATATTTTATCAGTTTAACACTGTTGAAGGCTAACGATAATTTATTCTGCATTATCTTAGTCATAATATTTCTTACTGGGCTAGTTGAGCTCACCCTTTTGCTTTCATTGTTCTTGTTAGGAAATAAGAACGTAGCGGGGACTAGTCGGGAAACGGAGTGACGATTCAGAGGATAACATTAGTAGTCCTCACTTTTCTATGAAATAGTGTGAAAATAAATGTATTGAGGAATTATTTGAGTTTGAATCCTGTTTAGAAGAAAGTGTTGTATTTAAACTCACAGCTTATGTTTTGTCGTATTTTACATGACAGTTGTATAATTAAGTTTTATTTATATTTTATACCATGTAGTTGACGACTGAGAATAGGTGATGTATACCTATTTTGGGAGCGTCACATGGAATTTCTACCTTTTTGTGTCGAATTTACTATTCATGAGTTACTATTCACGAGTTACTATTCATGAGTTACTATTCACGAAGTTACTATTCATGGGTTACTATTCACGAGTTATTATTCATGACAAAATTTGTTTCTTTTTCTAACCAAATTATAGTTAATTTATGAATATTACTCTTGAGATTAAATCTAGATGTTTTGATTATATTGATTTTACTATTATATATAACATTTTTATAACCCTAATGATGATATTTCTCTTTGACTTAAGTGTAAAGATGGGTAGATTTTTGGTATGATCATGACTATGGGTTTTCTTTGGCCAGTAGTGCAAAGTTGAATTGTTGACTGGTATTATCATGACCATTGAATTTATAATTAAATATCTTTAGCTTAAGTGCAAAGGTGAAATGATCAACATGGTTATAATTATTGTTTATATAAATTCTGAAATGATTATATATTTATTTGAGATATTAATATATTTGGCCTGTAGCGCAAATATGAACTGTTGATGAATATATTTGGCCTGTAGTGCAAATATGAACTGTTAAGGAATATCTTTGGGCTGTAGTGCAAAGATGAATTGTTGATGAATATCTTTGGCCCGTAGTGCAAAGATGACCTTGTAAGACCCCGAATTTTATGAAATAAAAGTATTCAATTTTTTTTATAGTTACTATTCAGTAAATGGTTAAATTGATAAAAGTTAAAGTTAAGGGTGATATATGAAATTTTTTTCAAAATAAGCAAGTGGTTATAAAATAATCATTGTTGTCGGGGAATATTCGTTTGGTCGTGAAATATTCTTTCTGTCGGGGAATATTCGTACGACGGCGCAGCTATTTGTGGGCCCCATAACGAATAACTGTCGGGTGAAGAAAACGAGAAATTTGAGTTTTTACAAATAACGGCGTAGTTGTTACCGTTAACACTGTTGGAATACCCGGTGGTTAAAATACAGTAATACGCGTTATTGCACAGTAGCACACGGTATTGCACAGTATTTTTAAAATTATTGATTCTTACGTAAGAAGGCACTACTCAATAATTGTTACAGTAATTACTGTTCAATATTTTATTTTATTGATTGCTTCGTTGATATTTTATATTATTTTTGTTTCAATAATTGTTGCTGCACTGTATTTTCTATTATCAGATCAATAATTCATATTATTTGAATAGTATTATTAGATAGCATTATTGGCAATGTCTAGAAAGTTCTGTCTAAGGAGAGGTTTGGTCATCTAATTGCGCGCTAGTAAGGAGAAATTCTTATTGGAAAGCCCCCTCTTTCCTGGGAACGGCCTGGTTGTCATAATTGTGATTCTGTAATATTATTTCTGAATAATTAATTATTGATTCATATGATAAGAAAATATTTATTTTATGTGGATATAAATGAGGGATATATTTTTGTGGTTAAAAATGAAGGAGTTAATGTTGAGGTTTTTTTTCGGAATGGAGGTATTAAAAATCAGGATTTTTGAGATATTTTGCGGGGGTTATAATTTTTAATCCGAACCGTTGGATCGTGGTAATTTTTGGATATGTTATACATATATAAGTTGAGTATATGTCCACAAATTTTGAACCGTTAAAAATGAACGTATGATTTATTATGAATTTTACGAGATGACTGGTTCAAAAATTATTGAATTTTCGGAGTTTATCATTTTGATGGAAAATTCTAGAATTGGTGGGCCCCACTTGTGGTTGGTGAAGAAATGTGCTGAATTATATTTCAAATGTGGTGGGTGGGAATAGTAGCAGGTAAAGCCATCAGGTTGCAGGTCAAACCTACCAAAATTTTCCTATAAATAGAAGGCTAAGTTAGAATTGAAAATCACACCAGAAACATAAGCTTTCTCTCTTTCTCTCTCTATATTATGAAGCATATTTTGTGACTTTTTAGATACTTGGTGATTTGCTATTCATCAGTGCAAGTTTCCTTCAGCATCATATCCGATATCCAGTCAGAAGTACTGCTCTTTTGAGGTAAGCGATAGTAAGAGATAGTAAGGGATTTTAAGGGTTGTTATATTTTCTAGTTTCGTAATTTTTCTGACCTTTAAAAATTCTGAAAAAATTTGAAATGATATTTTGATGAGTTTTCTTGATTGTGTCCAAAAATGGTGATTTTTGGATGTATAGATTGAGAGTTATGAATTTTATGAGAAAAGACTATTTTAAAAGTAAAGCTTATAATTCCTTGTGGTTAACTCCAAAATTGATGAAATTTTTATTGGGAGTACATGTATATGATAGAAGTATACTCTGTAAATTTTAGAATTTTTAGACAAAAGTACAATTTTTGATAAATGTCTAAATATTCGGCTATTTTGGCCATATGAAAAATAGTAAATGACTTTTAAAAATTCTGAGAAAAATATATGTTCATTATGGGACTATATTATGCTAAATTCCAGAAAAGAAATATTTTTGGAACGGATTTGGTATTTTTTATGAAAATAGTCTAGTTATGAGAAAATGAATTAAATATGTTATGTGAAGTAAGAAAATTGGAAAATAGGATTTTATGGCTTGAGAATCCTATATGAGGTATATGCAGATTTTTGATGAGGGTTTTGATTATTGGTGATAAAATCTTATGAGTTTGGTATTTTAGAATGATTAAATGCATTATTTAGTAAAGTGTAAACAATTTAAATAAATTATTTATAAGCTTAAGAAATATTATTCTTTCAATATCATTATACCGAAATACTGGTATGGATTTTATTGTGGAATTTCTACCTTTTCTATTCATGAGTTACTATTCACGAGTTACTATTCACGATAAAAATTGGTTTCTTTTTCTAACCAAATTATAGTTGAGTTATGAATATTACTCTTGAGATTAAAACTATGTATTGATTATATTGATTTTATTATCATATATAACATTTTTATAACCCTGATGTTGAAATTCTCTTTCACCAGAGTGTAAAGATGGGTAGATTATTGGTATGATCATGACTAGGGTTCTCTTTGGCCTGTAGTGCAAAGTTGAATTGTGACTGGTATGATCATGACCATTGAATTTATAAGTGAATATCTTTAGCTTAAGTGCAAAGGTGAATTGATCAACATGGTTATAATTATTGTTTATATAAATTCTGAAATGATTATATATTTCTTTGAGATATTAATATCTTTGGCCTGTAGTGCAAAGATGAAATATTGATGAATATCTTTGGCCTGTAGTGCAAAGATGAATTGTTGATGAATATCTTTGGCCCATAGTGCAAAGATGACATGTTGTTGAATATCTTTGGCCAGTAGTGCAAAGATGAACAGATGTTGAGATAACCATGACCAACTGGTGATACAAATGAATATCTTTGGACGTAGTGCAAAGATGAAGTTATTAGTATGATTATGAACAGGAAATGTGATTTGGTGTAACCATGATCTTTGATGTTTCAGGTAAAGATAGGTGATGAAAATTATCATCGTCCTGGATGAGAAGAGGAATTTAGAACTACAGTTATGATTATGAGTTATTCATATGATTGTGGACCAGAATTGTTGATTGATGTTACAGGGATAAAATATTGTTGGTGGATTTTTAACATGGAGAAGATAATAGACTTTATAGTTTATTTGACTCTTCTAATGGATTGCTCGTTCCGCTGCAACTATGGTTGAAATTTTTATCATTTACCATATGTTCTAAATCTCTAATTTATTGTTGATGAAGGCTATTGATAATTGAATTATCTTTAGTCATGATATTCTTTACTGAGCTAGTTGTGCTCACCCTTTTGCTTCATAATTCCTTTCAGGTAATAAGAGTGTAGCTGGGTCGAGCGGGGGTAACAAAGAAATAGAACGGTGGTCATCATTTAGTAGTTATATTTGGTGAAGAAAATAGGGTGAGGTGAACCCAACGTTGGAAGGGTGTTTTGTTACTATCATACAAGATGTCTAATGACATACAACCTCGTGTCATCATAAGACAGGGTTGTGCTCATCCACTTGCTGAGTATATCTATGGGCACTACCTATATAATCTTGGTGTTTGTTTGAAGTATAATTCTCAATTAGAGACAGTGGAGATAATGATAAGTCAAGAGAAGACTCACCATTGGGAAGAATATGATAGTAATCTTCTCGTTTTTCTTTGGGGTCTGTTGGGTCAACCAAGGATAATTCTGTGGCCATATGATATCTATCATAATCTAGATGCGTGGCTTCCCATGTACGAAGGTTTCCTTGAGCACTTCCCAAAGATTCTAATTTCTAAAACAGTTTTTGACTATACCTTTATGTAAGGTGTTATTGTGAGGTGATGTCCACGGTTGGAACATGAGTCACATTTGGTATATATTTGTATCCAAACTCACAGCATATGTGTTGTTGTATTTTGCACGACAATTGTTGTAATAAAGTTGTAGTTGTTTTCTGTACCATGTATTTGGCGACTCAGAATAGGTTTGATGGAATGAACCTATTTTGGGGTTGTCACAGACCTGTTGTTGAATATCTTTGGCATGTAGTGCAAAGATGGTCTGTTGATGAATATCTTTGGCTGTAGTGCAAAGATGAAATTGTTAGTATGATTATAAATAGGAACTGTGATTTGGTATAACCATGATCTTTGATGTTTCAGGTAAAGACATCTTGTAAGACCCCGAATTTTATGAAATAAAAGTATTTAATTTTTTTTATAATTACGATTCAGTAAATGGTTAAATTGATAAAAAGTTAAAGTTAAGGGTGATATATGAATTTTTTTTAAAATACGCAAGTGGTTATAAAATATTCATTGTTGTCGAGAAATATTCGTTTGGTCGTGGAATATTCTTTCTGTCGGGTAATATTCGTACGACGGCGCAGCCATTTGAGGGCCCCATAACAGAATAACTGTCGGATAAAGAAAACGACAAAATTGAGATTTTATAAATAACGGCGTAGTTGTTATCGTTAACATTGTTAGAATACTCGGTGGTTAAAATGCAGTAATACGCGTGGTTGCACAGTAGCACACGGTTTTGTACAGTATTTTTGAATTATTGATCCTTACGTAAGAAGGCACTACTCAATAATTGTTACAGTAATTTCTGTTCAATATTTTATTTTATTAAATCAATAATTGTTGCGTTGATATTTTATATTATTGTTATTTCAATAATTGTCACTGCACAGTATCTCCATTATCAGATCAATAATTCATATTATTTGAATAATATTATTAGATAACATTATTAGCAATATCTAGAAAGTTCTGTCAAGGAGAGGTTTGGTCACCTAATTGCGCGCTAGTAAGGAAAAATCCTTATTGGAAAGCCCCCTCTTTCATGGGAACTGTCTGATTGTCATTATTGTGATTCTGTAATATTATTTGTGAATAATTAATTATTGAGTTATATGATAAGAAAATATTTATTTGATGCGGATATAAATGATAGATTTATTTATGTGGTTATAAATGAAGGAGTTAATATTGAGGTGTTTTATCAGTATTTTGTCAGATTTGAGGTATTAAAAGATCAAATCGGTGTTCTTATAGCTTTATTGTGTGAGTTATAATATTTAATCCGACCGTTGGATCGTTGTGATTTTTTGATATGTTATACATATATAATTTGAGTATATGTCCACAAATTTTGAATCGTTAAAAATGAACGTATGATTTGTTATGAATTTTAAGAGGTGACTGATTCGGAAATTAGGTTTATAAATAATTTTGGTGAAAAATTCTAGAATTGAGTGGGCCCCACTTGTGGTTGGTGAAGAAATATGTTGAATTTTATTTCAAATGTGGTGGATGGCAATAGTAGCAGGTAAAGCCATCAGGTAGCAGGTCAAGTCTGCTTCAGTGTGCTAACATTTTCCTATAAATAGAGAGCTAAGTTAGAATTGAAAATCACACCAGAATTCATAAGTTTTCTCTCTTTCTCTCTCTATATTCTCGAGCGTATTTTGTGAGTATTTTGATACTTTGAGAGTTGCTATTCAGTGCAAATTTCTGTTAGCAATATATCCGAAATTCAGTCAGAAGTACGGTTATTCTTCGGTAAGGGATGTTATTTTTTTCGTAAATAATATTATTTCTTTCAATATCATTATGTCGAAATATTGGTTTGAACTTTTTATTAAATTTGAAACTTTTTGTGTCGGGGTTACTATTCACGTATATGACACTATTCACGTATACGACACTATTCACGAATACGACACTATTCACCGAAAAATGAAGTTTTCTTCTTTTTATCCAAGATGGCTATTATGGTTACTATCTTTGATTTTATCCATGTTTTGATCATTATTTTTGAATTCTACTTCAAAATTGGTTATTTCGGAGTATTATTAAACTTGGATAAACTATAATACGAATCCCTAATATTTGTTCTTTTATCTCACTGGATTCGTTTTTATTGAAAATATTTTTCATCATCCTCGGTCCTAAATGATGATATTACTAAATATCTTTGGCCTGTAGTGCAAAGATGAATGATTACCTAATGAATATCTTTGGCCCGTAGTGCAAAGATGAACAGGTGTTGAGATGAACATGACCAACTGAGTATTATTCTTGAATTTTACTCCACAAAGTAGTATCATGTTGACAATTTGGACGTTATTAATTTCTGGATAAATTAAATTATAAATCTTTAAAATTTATCCTTGAACTTATTCAATTGAATTATTATATCATTGTCATCATCCTCTTGTTTATATTCTGTTAAAAGTCATCTGTGGCCTGTAGTGCATAGATGGACTTGGTATGATTATGACCAGGGATTATTCGGTATAATTATGACCGTAATGTTACAAATGATGTGGTAAAAGTCCTCATTGGCGCGTAGTGCATTGATGGACAATTTTTGGTATGATTATGGCCATGGTATGATTATGATTACAATTTTTGGTATAAATTATCCTTGGTTGACCCAATAGACCCCAAAGAAAAACGAAAAGATTACTATCATATTCTTCCCAATGGTGAGTCTTCTCTTGACTTATCATTATCTCCACTGTCTCTAATTGAGAATTATACTTCAAACAAACACCAAGATTATATAGGTAGTGCCCATAGATATACTCAGCAAGTGGATGAGCACAACCCTGTCCTATGATGACACGAGGTTGTATGTCATTAGACATCTTGTATGATAGTAACAAAACACCCTTCTAACGTTGGGTTCGCCTCACCCTATTTTCTTCACCAAATATAACTACTAAATGATGACCACCGTTCTATTCCCTTGTTACCCCGCTCGACCCAGCTACACTCTTATTACCTGAAAGGAATTGTGAACAGAAGGGGTGAGCACAACTAGCCCAGTAAAGAATATCATAACTAAAGATAAATAAATTATCAATAGTCTTCATCAATAATAAATCAGAGATTTAGAACATATGGTAGATGATAAAAAAATTTCAACCATAGTTGCAGCGGAACGAGCAATCCATTAGAAGAGTCAAATAGACTATAAAGTCTATTATCTTCTCCATGTTAAAAATCCACCAACAATATTTTATTCATGTAACATCACTCAACAGTTCCTTTCCACAATCATATGAATAACTCATAATCATAATTGTGACTATAAATTTTTCTTCGCACCCAGGACGAAGAATATTTTCATCACCTGTCTTTACCTGAAACATCAAAGATCATGGTTATACCAAATCACAATTCCTGTTTATAATCATACTAACAAATCCATCTTTGCACTACGGGCCAAAGATATTCATCAACAAACCATCTTTGCACTACGGGCCAAAGATATTCAACAACAGTTCATCTTTGCACTACAGGCCAAAGATATTCAACAACAGTTCATCTTTGCACTACAGGCCAAAGATATTCATCTACAAACCATCTTTGCACTACGGCCAAAGATATTCAACAACAGTTCATCTTTGCACTACAGGCCAAAGATATTCACATCTCAAAAAAATATATAATCATTTCAGAATTTATATAAACAATAATTATAACCATGTTGATCAATTCACCTTTGCACTTAAGCTTAAGATATTCAATTATAAATTCAATGGTCATGATCATACCAGTCACAATTCAACTTTGCACTACAGGCCAAAGAGAACCCTAGTCATGATCATACCAATAATCTACCCATCTTTACACTCCAGTGAAAGAGAATTTCAATATCAGGGTTATAAAAATATTATATATGATGATAAAAATAATATGATCAACATATAGTTTTAATCTCAAGAGTAATATTCGTAACTCATGAATAGTAACCCCGACACAAAAGATAGAAATTCTACAATAAAATTCATACCAATATTTCGGTATAATGATATTGAAAGAATAACATTACTTAAACTTATAAACAATTTATTTTAATTGTTTACACTTTACTAATTAATGTATTTAATCATCATAAAATGCCAACTCTTACAATTTCATCATCAATAACCAAAACCCTCATCAAAAATCTGCATATACCTCATATAGGATTCTCAAGCCATAAAATCCTATTTTCCAATTTTCTTTCTTCACAAAACATATTTAATTCATTTACTCATAACTAGACCATTTTCATGAAAAATACCAAATCAGTTCCAAAAATATTTCTTTTCTGGGATTTAGCATAATATAGTCCCATAGTGAACATATATTTTTCTCAGAATTTTTAAAAGTAATTTACTATTTTTCATATGGCCAAAATAGCCGAATATTTAGACATTTATCAAAAATTATACTTTTGTCCAAAAATTCTGAAATTTACAGAGTATACTTCTATCATATACATGTACTCCCAATAAAAATTTCATCAATTTTGGAGTTAACCACAAGGAATTATAAGCCGTTACTTTTAAAATAGTATTTTCTCATAAAATTCATAACTCTCAATCTATACATCCAAAAATCACCATTTTTGGACACAATCAAGAAAACTCATCAAAATATCATTTCAAATTTTTCCAGAATTTTTGAAGATCAGAAAAATTACGAAACTGAAAATCATAACAACCCTTAAAATCCCTTAATATCCCTTACTATCCCTTACTATCCCTTACTATCCCTTACCTCAAAAGAGCAGTACTTCTGACTGAAATGCAAAGCCGAAGAAAACTTGCACTGAATAGCAACTCTCAAAGTATCTAAATACTCACAAAATATGCTTCATAATACAGAGAGAGAAAGAGAGAAAGCTTATGTTTTTGGTGTGATTTTCAATTCTAACTTAGCCCTCTATTTATAGGAAAATTTTGGTAGGTTTGACCTGCAACCTGATGGTTTTACCTGCTACTATTCCCACCTACCACATTTGAAATATAATTCAGCACATTTCTTCACCAACCACAAGTGGGGCCCACCAATTCTAGAATTTTCCACCAAAATGATAAACTCCGAAAATTCAACAATTTTTGAACCAGTCATCTCGTAAAATTCATAACAAATCATACGTTTATTTTTAACGGTTCAAAATTTGTGGACATATACTCAACTTATATATGTATAACATATCCAAAAATTACCACGATCCAACGGTCGGATTAAAAATTATAACCCCCGCAAAATATCTCAAAAACCCTGATTTTTAATACCTCCATTCCGACAAAAATACTGATAAAAACCTCAACATTAACTCCTTCATTTTTAATCACAAAAATATATCCCTCATTTATATCCACATAAAATAAATATTTTCTTATCATATAAATCAATAATTAATTATTCACAAATAATATTACAGAATCACATTTATGACAACCAGGCCGTTCCCAGGAAAGAGGGGGCTTTCCAATAAGGATTTTTCCTTACTAGCGCGCAATTAGATGACCAAACCTCTCCTTAGACAGAACTTTCTAGACATTGCCAATAATGCTATCTAATAATACTATTCAAATAATATGAATTATTGATCTGATAATGGAAAATACTGTGCAGCAATAATTATTGAACAACAATAATATAAAATTTTAACGTAGCAATTATTGAATCAATAAAATAAAATATTGAACAGTAATTACTGTAACAATTATTGAGTAGTGTCTTCTTACGTAAGAATCAATAATTTCAAAAATACTATGCAATACCGTGTGCTACTGTTCAATAACGCGTATTACTGTATTTTAACCACCGGGTACTCCAACAGTGTTAACAGTAACAACTACGTCGTTATTTGTAAAAACTCAAATTTGTCGTTTTCTTCACCCGACAGTTATTCGTTATGGGGCCCACAAATAGCTGCGCCGTCGTACGAATATTCTCCGACAGAAAGAATATTCCACGACCAAACGAATATTCCCCGACAACAATGATTATTTTATAACTACATGTGTATTTTGAAAAAAAATCATATATCACCCTTAACTTTAACATTTATCAATTTAACCATTTACTGAATAGTAATTATAAGAAAAATTGAATACTTTTATTTCATAAAATTCGGGGTCTTACAATCATGACCGTTGATGAAAACACGATTATCTTTGGCCCGTAGTGCATGGATGATTCGATGATGTGGATTATTGATTAAGCTGAATCTCAGCAATAAAATTGATGATAAATCTTTTAAATCATAGAAGATAGTAGGTGTTATGCTCTACTTGACTCTTCTAATGGATTGTTTTTTTCCACTGTAGTTGCTGATCTAAAACTTGTTGTCTATTATATTTTATCAGATTTTTTCCTGTTGAAGACTAATGATAATTTGTTGTACATTATCTTAGTCATAATATTTCTTACTGGGCTAGTTGAGCTCACCCTTTCTTTCACTGTTTTCTTCAAGAAATGAGAATATAGCTGGGACTAGTCGGGGAATGGATTGACGGTCCAGATGGTTGCATTAGTAGTCCTCACTATTCTGTGAAATAGTGTGATAATTGTAATGAGGACTCCTTTTGAGTTTATATACTCTCTAGTAGACAATATTTGTATTCAAACTCACAGTATATGTGTTGTCGTATTCTGCACGACAATTGTATTATTGAAGTTGTATTTGTTTCTATACCATGTATTTGGCGACTCAGAATGGGTAATGTATACCTATTTTGGGGGCGTTACAGTTGGTATCAAAGCTTAGGGATATGATCTCTGGCTGAGATGTGAGACAAGAACTAGGAGGGGAGAGACGGGGAATTCCTTCGCTAGTATGACCTGACTAAGTTTATTTGGTATTTGTTTGGTCGGTCAGAATATAGGGATAATATGTTGCATGTCAATTAACCCTTATTTTGTGACAATATTTGAAAATGGCATCCGAGAATGTTGAGAATGGCAATGGAGCATAGGAGACCGTTGAGTCACCACAGATCAATACTCAGAATAATGTGCATCAGGAAGGCAATAATCCACAGGTGAACAATGGCACCGACCAAATGACGAACGACGGTACGTTTAGGAGCTTTTTAGAATTCATGCAACACCAAACGAGAGAGATTTCTGTTCATAATGCAGGTGGAAACACTGGCAGCCTACGGTTGGTCACCGCTATGCAGTTCAAGGAGCTACGACCACCGGAGTTTTTGGGAAAGTCAGAACCACTTAAGGCAGAGACATGGATAAAGCAGATCACCAAGATATTTGATGTCTTGGAATGCTCAGAGGAGAAAAAGGTTCCATTCGCCACCTTTATGTTGCGTGAAGAAGCAGATCATTAGTGGGAATCTGTAAAACGTACCCAGCCTTATGCACTCAAGTTGTCTTGGGAGAAGTTTCAAGAATTGTTCAACAATAAGTACTTTTCCGAAAGTATTCGTCACATGAAGGAAGTGGAATTCATCAAGCTGGAGCAAAACAATATGACCGTGTCGCAGTACGAAGCTAAGTTTGCCGAGTCGTCCCGGTTTGCGTCCCACTTAGTTGATAACGAGGAGAGAATGACGCGGATGTTTCTAAAAGATTTGAAACCCGAGATACGTCAATACCTAATTTCTCACAAACTATGTTTGTATTCAGATGTTGTAAATAGAGCTCAGTTATTGGAGCGCGATAACGAGTCAACCCAACCAAGAGAAAGCAGCCGGCAAAATGATAATACCAATGGTAGCAGTCATCAAAGCGGTGACAACAATCGTGGAGAAAATTATCATGCCAAGAATGGTAACCACTTCGGTGGTAATCATGGCCAAGATAATAGAAGTGAAAATTTCAAGAAGAGGAGGTTCAATAATGATGGAAAGACAGCAACACCAGCACCCGTTTCAAAAGAAGAAGAACGACCACCGGTCGTATGTTTCAAATGTGGACAAGAGAGACACATCCGTCCAAACTGTACGCAGCAACCCAAAGTGTGTTTTAATTGCGGAAGAGAAGGTCACCTAGCTCGATTTTATCCTGTAGTGAAGTTAAGTCCAGCAGGGATAGTGATGCCAAAGGATGTCCCAAACAAGTCAAAGTTGGTAGTTTAAGTAAGAGCGTTTGTCGAGGAACCCGAACGAAGTTATCACGGGTAAGTTAATCATAAACTCTTGCGAAGTTTCTACCTTATTCAATACCGGTTCTACATATTCTTTTATTTCTCCTCCTCGCGCTCAACGTTTAAATTTGACCCCAGTATAAAACTCATTTCTAAAACCCTTAAAATATTTCTTCACCTAAAGCGAACGTATTATGCGCTGAAGACGTTGACTTGAGCTGTTGAAGATTACGATTATACCATTTAATACTATCGTGAGAAAAGCGAACGTGGTAGCTGACGCGTGGAGCAGAAGATCGTATGCATTTATGAGTGCGAATATACGAACCTACGTGAAGATAGCAAATATACGATTAGAACCGACTTTAAATCGATAAAGTTAAAGTTGCTCAAACTACAGACTCAGAGCTGATGAATGTAAAGAAGAAGGTTCAAGAGGACGTTATTCTAAGAGCAAGAGTCGATGAAGAGAGAAAATCTCAACCCTCGATTTTATTGGTCTATTTGAAATCTTCAATCGAGTAGGAACTGTGACCTATAGACTCGTTTTAAAAGACAAGTATGTCGCGTGTTCATAACGTTTATTTCGTATCGATGTTATGTAAATATATGGACGATCCGAACCACATTATTGATTAAGAATCAAACGAGATAGCGGAAGATTTAACGTATAAGGAGATACCTCAAGAGTTAGAATCTGAAATGAAGTCAAGGTATCCCCATCTGTTCGGCATATTAGGTACGTACGAAAATTTCGAGGACGAAATTCCATAAGGAGGAGAGATTGTAAGACCCCGAATTTTATGAAATAAAAGTATTCAATTTTTTTATAATTACGATTCAGTAAATGGTTAAATTGATAAAAAGTTAAAGTTAAGGGTGATATATGAATTTTTTTTCAAAATACGCAAGTGGTTATAAAATATTCATTGTTATCGAGGAATATTCGTTTGGTCGTGGAATATTCTTCCTGTCGGAGAATATTCGTACGACGGCGCAGCCATTTGAGGACCCCATAACAGAATAATTGTCGAATGAAGAAAACGACAAAATTGAGTTTTTATAAATAACGGCGTAGTTATTACCGTTAACACTGTTGGAATACCCGGTAGTTAAAATACAGTAATACGCGTGGTTGCACAGTAGCACACGGTTTTGCACAGTATTTTTGAATTATTGATCCTTACGTAAGAAGGCACTACTCAATAATTGTTACAGTAATTTCTATTTAATATTTTATTTTATTTAATCAATAATTGTTGCGCTGATATTTTATATTATTGTTGTTTCAATAATTGTCACTGCACAGTATCTCCATTATCAGATCAATAATTCATATTATTTGAATAATATTATTAGATAACATTATTGGTAATGTCTAGAAAGTTCTGTCAAGGAGAGGTTTGGTCACCTAATTGCGCGCCAGTAAGAAAAAATTCTTATTGGAAAGCCCCTTCTTTCCTGGGAACTGTCTGATTGTCATTATTGTGATTCTGTAATATTATTTGTGAATAATTAATTATTGAGTTATATGATAAGGAAATATTTATTTGATGCGAATATAAATGATGGATTTATTAATGTGGTTATAAATGAAGGAGTTAATGTTGAGGTGTTTTATCAGTATTTTGTCGAATTTGAGGTATTAAAAAATCAAATCGGTGTTCTTACAGCTTTATTATGTGAGTTATAATATTTAATCCGACCGTTGGATCGTTGTGATTTTTAGATATGTTATACATATATAAGTTGAGTATATGTCCACAATTTTTAAACCGTTAAAAATGAACGTATGATTTGTTATGAATTTTAAGAGGCAACTGATTCGGAAATTAGGTTTATAAATGATTTTGGTGGAAAATCTAGAATTGAGTGGGTCCCACTTGTGATTGGTGAAGAAATGTGCTGAATTTTATTTCAAATGTGGTGGGTGGCAATAGTAGCAGGTAAAACCATCAGGTAGCAGGTCAAGTCTGCTTCGGCGTGCAAACATTTTCCAATAAATAGAGGGCTAAGTTAGAATTGAAAATCACGCCAGAATTCATAAGTTTTCTCTCTTTCTCTCTCTATATTCTCGAGCGTATTTTGTGAGTATTTTGATACTTTGAGAGTTGTTATTCAGTGCAAGTTTCTGTCAGTAATATATCTGAAATTTAGTCAGAAGTACGGTTATTATGAGGTAAGGGATGTTATTTTCTTCGTAAATGATATTATTTCTTTCAATATCATTATGCCGAAATATTGATTTGAACTTTTTATTAAATTTAAAACTTTTTGTGTCTGGGTTACTATTCACGTATATGACACTATTCACGTATACGACACTATTCACGTATACGACACTATTCACGAATACAACACTATTCACCGAAAAATGAAGTTATCTTCTTTTTATCCAAGATGACTATTATGGGTACTATCTTTGATTGTATCTATGTTTTATTCATTATTTTTGAATTCTACTTCAAAATTAGTTATTTCGGAGTATTATTGAACTTGGATAAACTGTAATACGAATCCCTATAGTCATGATCATACCAAAAATCTACCCATCTTTACACTCAAGTCAAAGAGAAATATCATCATTAGGGTTATAAAAATATTATATATAATAATAAAAATAATATGATCAACATCTAGTTTTAATCTCAAGAGTAATATTCGTAAATTAACTATAATTTGGTTAGAAAAAGAAACCAATTTTTATCGTGAATAGTAACTCATGAATAGTAACTCGTAAATAGTAACTCATAAATAGTAACTCGACATGAAAAAGGTAGAAATTCCACAATAAAATCCATACCAATATTTCAGTATAATGATATTGAAAGAATAATATTTCTTAAGCTTATAAACAATTTATTTAAAATGTTTACACTTTACTAATTAATGCATTTAATCATCATAAAATGCCAACTCTTAAGATTTCATCACCAATAACCAAAATCCTCATCAAAAATCTGCATATAACTCATATATGATTCTCAAGCCATAAAATCATATTTTTCAATTTTCTTCCTTCACATAACATATTTAATTCAATTATTCATAACTAGTTTATTTTTATTAAAAATACCAAATCAGTTCCAAAAATATTTCTTTTCTGGGATTTATCAGAATATAGTCCCATATTGAACATATATTTTTCTCAGAATTTTTAAAATTCATTTACTATTTTCATATGGCCAAAACCGCCGAATATTTAGACATTTATCATAAATTGTCCTTTTATCCAAAAATTCCAAAATTCACAGAGTACATTGATATTATATAGATGTACTCCCAATAAAAATTTCATCAATTTTGGAGTTAACCACAAGGAGTTATAAGCGGTTATTTTTAAAATAGTCTTTTCTTATAAAATTCATAACTCTTAATCTATACATCCAAAAATCACTATTTTTGGACACAACCAATAAAATTCATCAAAATATCATTTTAAATTTTTCTAGAATTTTCTGAAGGTCAGAAGAAGTACGAACTGAAAAACATAATAACCCTTAAAATCCCTTACTATCCCTTACTATCCCTTACCTCAGAAATGAAGTATTTCTGACTGGAATGCAAAGCCGAAGGAAACTTGCACTGAATAGCAACTCTCAAAGTATCTAAATACTCACAAAATATGCTTTATAATATAGAGAGAGAAAGAGAGAAAACTTATGAATTCTGGTGTGATTTTCAATTCTAACTTAGCCCTCTATTTATAGGAAAATTTTAGTAGACTTGACCCGCAACCTGATGACTTTACCTGCTACTATTCCCACCCACCACATTTGAAATATAATTCAGCACATTTCTTCACCAACCACAAGTGGGGTCCACCAATTCTAGAATTTTCCATCAAAATGATAAACTCCGAAAATTCAACAATTTCTGAACCAGTCATCTCGTAAAATTCATAATAAATCATACGTTCATTTTTAACGGTTCAAAATTTGTGGGCATATACTCAACTTATATATGTATAACATATCCAAAAATTACCACGATCCAACGGCCGGATTAAAAAGTATAACCCCCGCAAAATATCTCAAAAATCCTGATTTTTAATACCTCCATTCCGACAAAAATACGGATAAAAACCTCAACATTAACTCTTTCATTTTTAACCACAAAAATATATCTCTCGTTTATATCCACATAAAATAAATATTTCCTTATCATATGGATCAATAATTAATTATTCACAAATAATATTACAGAATCACATTTATGACAACCAGGCCGTTCCCAGGAAAGAGGGGGCTTTCCAATAAGAATTTTTTTCCTTACTGGCGTGCAATTAGGTGACCAAACCTCTCCTTAAACAGAACTTTCTAGACATTGCCAATAATATTATCTAATAATATTATTCAAATAATATGAATTATTGATCTGATAATGGAAAATACTGTGCAGTGACAATTATTGAACAACAATAATATAAAATTTCAACGTAGCAATTATTGAATCAATAAAATAAAATATTGAACAGTAACTACTGTAACAATTATTGAGTAGTGCCTTCTTACGTAAGAATCAATAATTTCAAAAATACTATGCAATACCGTGTGCTACTGTGCAATAACGCGTATTACTGTATTTTAACCACCAGATATTCCAACAGTGTTAATGGTAACAACTACGCCGTTATTTGTAAAAACTCAAATTTATCGTTTTCGTCACCCTACAGTTATTCGTTATGAGGCTCACAAATAGCTGCGCCGTCGTACGAATATTTCCCGACAGAAAGAATATTCCACGACCAAACGAATATTCCCCGACAACAATGATTATTTTATAACCACTTGCTTATTTTGAAAAAAATTCATATTTCACCCATAACTTTAAACTTTTATCAATTTAACCATTTATTGAATAGTAATTATAAGAAAAATTGAATACTTTTATTTCATAAAATTCGGGGTCTTACAATCTCCCCTCCTTATGAAATTTCGTCCCCGAAATTTACGTACCTGGTATTTCGAAGAGTTGAGAATACCTTGCTTCCATTTCAGATTCTATCTCTCAGATCATCATGATTTCTCCATTGCTCATCTCCCATGATAACTTCATTTGGGTTCCTCATTTGTTGGGAAGTCATGACAACCGCTATCCCTCGAACTACTCGGCTTTGACTTGTCTGGAGCAGCATTTGGCGTCATCATTACCGTTGGAATATACCTTTCTATAGGACATATTCCTCCCTCAACTGCCTCTTCGTACTCCTCATTCATGATCTGAATCATCAATCTTCGATCCATATCGGATTCAGGTTGACCGCTATGTACAGGGTAATTCAAAACTCGATGTTGGGTTCTCCCAATTGCTTTCCAAAAAGAGAAATTCATATAATCTATTTTAGCCTTCTTAGATCGAACATCTCTTTCCACAATATCCACGTGTCGTGCGGCTTTTGTCCATGCATCACTTATTCTCACTCGTTCAGTTTTTTCTTCTTTCAGCTCAGATTCTATTTTTATCATCTTATACTCTGCCAAAGAATGCTTCTGTTCAAGCATCACATATCGGGTAACACAAGCTTGAATTGTTGCATCCTTTTGTTCCACGACCGCCTGTCGTTCTTCTGCCTGCTCTTCTAACTCATGAATACGATTTTGAAATTCTACATTTTGATCATATAATACCTCTAATTAACTCTCCTATGGCACTTCTTCTTCCTCTTCTTTCTCAGTCTCAGCTGTTACCTCTGCGACTATCTCGGGTGTAACTATCAATTCTTCACTCACCACATGGATATCTCTAATTCCTTCTTCATCTGACATCACATTATCACGGTTAGTGATTAGAGGTATTCCCACAATCTCATTCACTCCATTGTTAACATTCTCAGCTGCCATTCTCAAATATTGCCATAAAACAAGGGTTAATTAAACAAATTAACATATCACATAATATTCCAATATTATGACTGACCAACAAATAAGCTTAGGTAGGACACACTAGCGAAGGATTTACTCATCTCTCCCCTCCTAGTTGTATTCCCCGATCTCCGCCAGAGATCATATCCCTAAGCTCTGATACCAAATGTAACGACCCCAAAATAGGTCCATTCCATCCAACCTATTCTGAGTAGCCAAATACATGGTATAGAAAATAACTGTAACTTTATTACAACAATTGTCGTGCAAAATACAACAACACATATGCTGTGAGTTTGGATACAAATATATACCAAATGTGACTCATGTTCCAACCGTGGACATCACCTCACAATGACACCTTACATAAAGGTATAGTCAAAAACTGTTTTAGAAATTAGAATCTTTGGGAAGTGCTCAAGGAAACCTTCGTACATGGGAGGCCATGCGTCAAGGTTATGATAGATATCATATGGCCACAGAATTATTCTTGGTTGACCCAATAGACCCCAAAGAAAAACGAGAAGATTACTATCATATTCTTCCCAATGGTGAGTCTTCTCTTGACATATCATTATCTCTACTGTCTCTAATTGAGAATTATACTTCAAACAAATACCAAGATTATATAGGTAGTGCTCGTATATATACTCAGCAAGTGGATGAGCACATCCCTGTCTTATGATGACACGAGGTTGTATGTCGTTAGACATCTTGTATGATAGTGGCAAACCACCCTTCCAACGTTGGGTACACCTTACCCTATTGGATTCACCAAATAAAACTACTAAATGAACTTTTCTATACTGCTTCGGGAGAACATCCGCAGCTAGAGACCACCGTTCTATTTCCCCGTTACCCTCGCTCGACCCAGCTACACTCTTGTTACCTGAAAGGAATTGTGAAGCAAAAGGGGGAGCACAACTAGCTCAGTAAAGAATATCATGACTAAAGATAATTAAATTATCAATAGCCTTCATCAATAATAAATCAGAGATTTAGAACATATGGTAAATGATAAAAATTTCAACCATAGTTGCAGCGGAACGAGTAATCCATTAGAAGAGTCAAATAGACTATAAATTCTATTATCTTCTCCATGTTAAAAATCCATCAACAATGTTTTATCCCTGTAACATCAATCAACAATTCTGGTCCACAATCATATGAATAACTCATAATCATAACTGTAGCTCTAAATTCCTCTTCTCATCCAGGACGAAGATAATTTTCATCACCTATCTTTACCTGAAACATCAAAGATCATGGTTACACCAAATCACATTTCCCGTTCATAATCATACTAATAACTTCATCTTTGCACTACGGCCAAAGATATTCATTTGTATCACCAGTTGGTTATGTTTATCTCAACATCTGTTCATCTTTGCACTACTGGCCAAAGATATTCAACAACATGTCATCTTTGCACTACGGGCCAAAGATATTCATCAACAATTCATCTTTGCACTACAGGCCAAAGATATTCATCAATATTTCATCTTTGCACTACAGGCCAAAGATATTAATATCTCAAAGAAATATATAATCATTTCAGAATTTATATAAACAATAATTATAACCATGTTGATCAATTCACCTTTGCACTTAAGCTAAAGATATTCACTTATAAATTCAATGGTCATGATCATACCAATCAACGATTCAACTTTGCACTACTGGCCAAAGAGAACCTATAGTCATGATCATACCAAAAATTTACCCATCTTTACACTCAAGTCAAAGAAAAATATCATCATTAGGGTTATAAAAATGTTATATATAATAATAAAAATAATATGATCAACATCTAGTTTTAATCTCAAGAGTAATATTCGTAAATCAACTATAATTTGGTTAGAAAAAGAAACCAATTTTTATCGTGAATAGTAACTCGTGAATAGTAACTCATGAATAGTAACTCGTGAATAGTAATTCATAAATAGTAACTCGACATGAAAAAGGTAAAAATTCCACAATAAAATCCATACCAATATTTCGGTATAATGATATTGAAAGAATAATATTTCTTAAGCTTATAAATAATTTATTTAAATTGTTTACACTTTACTAATTAATGTATTTAATCATCATAAAATACCAACTCTTAAGATTTCATCACCAATAACCAAAATCCTCATAAAAAATCTGCATATAACTCATATATGATTCTCAAGCCATAAAATCATATTTTTTAATTTTCTTCCTTCACATAACATATTTAATTCAATTATTCATAACTAGTCTATTTTCATTAAAAATACCAAATCAGTTCTAAAAATATTTTTTTCTGGGATTTATCAGAATATAGTCCCATATTGAACATATATTTTTCTCAGAATTTTTAAAATTCATTTACTATTTTCATATGGCCAAAATCGTCGAATATTTAGACATTTATCATAAATTATCCTTTTATCCAAAAATTCCAAAATTCACAGAGTACATTGATATTATATAGATGTACTCCCAATAAAATTTTTATCAATTTTGGATATAAAATTCATAACTCTTAATCTATACATCCAAAAATCACCATTTTTGGACACAATCAATAAAACTCATCAAAATATCATTTCAAATTTTTCTAGAATTTTCTGAAGGTCAGAAGAAGTACGAACTGAAAAATATAATAACCCTTAAAATTCTTTACTATCCCTTACTATCCCTTACCTCAAAAATACAGTATTTCTGACTGGAATGTAAAGCTGAAGGAAACTTGCACTGAATAGCAACTCTCAAAGTATCTAAATACTCACAAAATATACTTCATAATATAGAGAGAGAAAGAGAGAAAACTTATGAATTCTGGTGTGATTTTCAATTCTAACTTAGCCCTCTATTTATAGGAAAATTTTAGTAGACTTGACCTGCAACCTGATGACTTTACCTGCTACTATTCCCACCCACCACATTTGAAATATAATTCAGCACATTTTTTCACCAACTACAAGTGGGGCCCACCAATTCTAGAATTTTCTATCAAAATGATAAACTCCGAAAATTCAACAATTTCTGAACCAGTCATCTTGTAAAATTCATAATAAATCATACGTTCATTTTTAACGGTTCAAAATTTGTGGGCATATACTCAACTTATATATGTATAACATATCCAAAAATTACCACGATCCAACGGTCGGATTAAAAATTATAACCCCCGTAAAATATCTCAAAAACCCTAATTTTTAATACCTCCATTCTGACAAAAATACGGATAAAAACCTCAACATTAACTCCTTCATTTTTAACCACAAAAATATATCCCTCGTTTATATCCACATAAAATAAATATTTCCTTATCATATGGATCAATAATTAATTATTCACAAATAATATTAAAGAATCACATTTATGACAACCAGACCGTTCCCAGAAAAGAGCGGGCTTTCCAATAAGAATTTTTTTCCTTACTGGCGCGCAATTAGGTGACCAAACCTCTCCTTAGACAGAACTTTCTAGACATTACCAATAATGTTATCTAATAATATTATTCAAATAATATGAATTATTGATCTGATAATGGGAAATACTGTGCAGTGACAATTATTGAACAACAATAATATAAAATTTCAACGTAGCAATTATTGAATCAATAAAATAAAATATTGAACAGTAATTACTGTAACAATTATTGAGTAGTGTCTTCTTACGTAAGAATCAATAATTTCAAAAATACTATGCAATATCGTGTGCTACTGTGCAATAACGCGTATTACTATATTTTAACCACCGGATATTTTAACAGTGTTAACGGTAACAACTACGCCGTTATTTGTAAAAACTCAAATTTGTCATTTTCTTCACCTGACAGTTATTCGTTATGGGGCCCACAAATAGCTGCGCCGTCGTACGAATATTCTCTGACAGAAAGAATATTCCACGACCAAACGAATATTTCCCGAAAACAATGATTATTTTATAACCACTTGCTTATTTTGAAAAAAATTCATATTTCACCCATAACTTTAAACTTTTATCAATTTAACCATTTACTGAATAGTAATTATAAGAAAAATTGAATACTTTTATTTCATAAAATTCGGGGTCTTACAGTAGGGATGATTCGATGATGTGGATTATTGATTAAGCTGAATCTCAGCAATAAAATTAATGATAAATCTTTTAAATCATAGAAGATAATAGGTGTTATGCTTTACTTGACTCTTTTAATGGATTGTTTTTTTTTCGCTGCGGTTGTTGATCTAAAACTTGTTGTCTATTATATTTTATCAGATTTTTTCCTGTTGAAAACTAATGATAATTTGTTGTACATTATCTTAGTCATAATATTTCTTACTGGGCTAGTTGAGCTCACCCTTTTTATCACTGTTCTCTTCAGAAAATGAGAATATAGCTGGGACTAGTCGGGGAATGGATTGATGGTCCAGATGGTTGCATTAGTAGTCCTCACTATTCTGTGAAATAGTGTGATAATTGTAATGAGGACTCCTTTTAAGTTTGTATACTTTCTAGTAGACAATATTTGTATTCAAACTCACAGTATATGTGTTGTCGTATTCTGCACGACAATTGTATTACTGAAGTTATATTTGTTTCTGTACCATGTGTTTGGCAACTCAGAATGGGTGATGTATACCTATTTTGGGGGCGTCACACATGTGATGAAAATTATATTCGTCCTGGATACGAAGAGGAATTTAGAATTACAATTATGATTATGAGTTATTCATATAATTGTGGAAAGGAACTGTTGATTAATGTTACAGGGATAAAACATTGTTGGTGGACTTTTAATGTGGAGAAGATAATAGACTTTATGGTCTATTTGACTCTTCTAATGAATTGCTCGTTCCGCTGCAACTATGGTTGAAAATTTTTATCATCTACCATATGCTCTAAATCTCTGATTTATTACTGTTGAAGGCTATTGATAATTTATTTATCTTTAGTCATGATATTCTTTACTAAGCTAGTTGTGCTCACCCTTCTGTTTCAAAATTCCTTTTAGGTAATACGAGTGTAGCTGGGTTGAGCGGGGGTAACAGGAGAATAGAACGGTGGTCATCATTTAGTAGTTATATTTGATGAATTCAATAGGGTGAGGCGAACCCAACGTTGGAAGGGTGTTTTGCCACTATCATACAAGATGTCTAATGTCATACAACCTCGTGTCATTATAAGACAGGGTTGTGCACATCCACTTGCTGAGTATATTTACGAGTACTACCTATATAATCTTGGTGTTTGTTTGAAGTATAATTCACGATTAGAGACAGTGGAGATAATGATATGTCAAGAGAAGACTCACCATTGGAAAGAATATGATAGTAATCTTCTTATTTTTCTTTGGGGTCTATTAAGTCAACCAAGAATAATTATGTGGATATATGATATCTATCATAACCTTGAAGCATGGCCTCCCATGTACGAAGATTTCCTTGAGCACTTCCCAAAGATTCTAATTTCTAAAACAGTTTTTGACTATACCTTTATGTAGGTATCACTGTGAGGTGTTGTCCACTGATGGGACATTTGTCATATTGCGGTTGGGACACGAGTCACAGTTGGTATATATTTGTATCCAAACTCACAACATATGTGTTGTTGCATTTTGTACGACAATTGTTGTAATAAAGTTGTAGTTGTTTTCTGTACCATGTATTTGGCAACTCAGAATAGGTTGAGTGAAATGGACCTATTTTGGGGTTGTCACATTAAAGGAGTATAAAAATTTATACATAATTAATTCTTAAATATCCAAGTAAAATAAGTATCACAAAATAAAATAATTAACATACTAATTAATCCAAATAAAATAATTAACAAAAAAATTATGTCAAATAAATTACTTAATTAAATCAAATAAACATTAATACGACTAAAATGAAAACAAAACTAAAAAAATAACATTATCAATGGCAACTCTGTTTTTCTTTCTCTTTACTCTCTCTCATGTTTTCCTCCATTTTGTCATCACCCACCATCATTACTATCCCTATCCCACTTAACATTTTTGTCAATAAATATTAAGAAGATATGGTTTGGAGACTCCTTCTCCCTTCCCATCCCCGTCCCCTTTTTGTAATGGCAGCTTCTTTTTGTAGATCTGGATTGATTTTTTTTGTTACGTAAGTATCCCCCTCCCCCGCCCGCGCCCGCGCCCGCGCCCCCACCCCCGCCCCCGCCTGAGCCCGTGCCCGCGCCCGCGCCCGGCCGCCCTCCCCCCTTTGTCCGCGTCCCTACCCGGGTCAGATGTCCCCCCCGCTCCCCCCTAGTTCCGCCTCTGCCGGCCGCCCTCCCCCCTAGTCTGCCTCCCTACCGGGGTAAGATGCCCCCACCCGCCCCCCTAGTTCCGCCTATGCCCATATCCCACATTCACAAAGAAAAACCTAACTGGAGGACAAGAATTTAGTTACTTTACCGACCAAAGTTATATATTGAGGCATTATATAGTGCTCATATGAGGCTGGCTTTATGAAAAACGAATTTTGAAAGAAACTAAACATCGATTCTTATATATATATATATATATATATATATATATATATATATATATATATATATATATAATCAGCATATATATTACCTTCTTCTCCGTGCATCCATTTGCTATCTCAGCTCTTTTTTACATTTGTTCGTTCTCTTTAACCATAGTCGTTAGATTTAGTATGAATGTATGATCATCTCCTAATTAATTTGTGCACTAATTGTGTGTACGAACTAATAGAGAGAAAATTGTACCACATATATATAAATGCTTCACCTTCCATTTCCATTACCTATATACAATCATGCCCATTAATCGAAAAATAGCCAACAAGCCATTAATTAATAACAAGAAGTTCAGTGTCACCGAAAAGATATCTTTATTTAGTAACGGAACCCCATGCATGCATGCAGCGGGCTGTTTATTGTGCCCAACCCCAATAGGGACGTCACTTTCTTCTAGTCATCTAAGACAACACTAACTTTACAATCACAATGTACTCCATTTAATAACCATTAGTTACTGTTGGGACACCCATGCAGGCTAACTGCATGAATGATAGCCAAACAAGCCATTTTATATATGGGAAGTGCATGGCACCACAAATACTTATATAGGTCGATGTCTAACTTAAAAAAGCAGCTAGCCCAGCTGTTTATTGTGCATATCCTAATGGGATGTCACTAATTGGTACTATAACACTTCTTCTCTCGGCTCTTTTTCCTTGTTTTGTTACCATACAATTTAATTAATTCTCCAACATGACGTAATCAAGTAGCTGTAATTAAACATGCATTGACTTCATTTTTTGATCATATCACAACATCATAATCTGGTTTTTCATCTTCGCCCATTATCATTTTGCTCTTGTAACGATAACGCTGAGCAACGACAAGAAAATATACCATATTTAGTACTCCCATTGCTGCTATGAGGTAGTAGAAATAATCAACTTTCCCAGCATTGATATCCTTTGTTAACCAGTCAGGCTTACCATCTTTGGCGGTGGTATTATGCACAATACTCACCAAAAAGGTGCTAAGGTAACTAGCCCCTGCCGAAGTAACAAAAAACAGAGAATTAGCCAAACTTCTCATACTCTCTGGAAACTCCTTATAGTAAAATTCAATCTGCCCAATTATGTTGAATGCTTCAGAAAATCCCATTAGTATAAGTTGCGGAGCCAGCCACATGACTGATATGGGTGCAACTCCATCCGGACTGCCGTGTGCTACCGCTGATTCCCTTCTCATTTTTTCAAAAAATCCGGCAACAACCATTGATGAGATTGAGAAAATGATCCCAATTCCAATTCTTTGGAGTAATGTGATTCCGCCTTCAAGTTTGGTGATTTTCCGTAGGGATGGCACCATAATACGGTCATAGAACGGAATCCATAACCCAACTGTGATCATAGATATGACGGATAGAGATCCAGGTGGGATTTGAAAATGTGGACCGAGATGGCGGTCCAGTTTCAAGGCTTGAGATACAGTGAATGTGCCTTGCTGTGCCATGGCTAAAAAGCAAATGATACCAGAAGCCCACACTGGGATTATTTTTATTAGGCATTTTACTTCTTCAATTTGTTGGATACTGCATAGTCTCCATGGATTCATCTTTGAGCCATCAGGCTTCACTTCACCTTCCATTATTACAGCAGCCTTGTTTAAGAACCTGAATTATATACGAACATATTCTAAATTAACAACTCAAAGCTTATAAAAATATCAAGAACACAAATTAAATATCAAGAGGCTATTTTCATGACATATATATATATATATATATATATATATATGATCACCTGAACTGATTTGTTAGGGGTAGCTTTGTGAGTATAGAGGTTCCGGTCAATGGTGGATCATAGTAAGTAACCCCATCAGCCTCGCCATTATCAACCGGAATCTTAAGTTTACGCTTCTTGTATGCCACCACAAGACCTTGCACAATGCCGGAAAACACACTCCCATCCGGCTTGATGTAGACGTACAGTTTAGTACCAACAAAGAATAACACAATTGAGGCGACCATCAGTCCGGTAGGAATTCCGAAACCGACAATCCAGCTCACAGAGTCTTGTATATAGACCACCACAGTGAGAGCAATGATGAGGACCAGTGTAAAAGTGGCATAATACCAATTAAAGAAGCTGTTAATTCCTTTCCTTCCTTCATCAGTGGTTGGATCAAACTGGTCCAAACCAAAGGGAAGGCTGCATGGTCTTATTCCACCGGAGCCTACTGTCAGGAATCCTAGTGCCATTATCAGAAAGCCCATTTGAGAACTTGTGGGACCCTTGCATTGATCAAGGTGGGATTGTTGTGAAGTGCATCGGGGTGGATGGAGTTGAGATATTGATATTATTAGAGTCAAAGTCACCATTCCCTGTCAGCCATTAATTGTTATGAGACTTGGCAATTATAGGAATGAGTAAAGTGACATTTAATTAGTACTCTTTGGTCTCGTAAAAAAGCGTTTACAAATCTTAAGAATATACTCCCTCTATTTATTGCACAACTCTAGTTTTTCAATAATTTTTTTCTACATAATATAAGATGTACTTTCATATATATCAAAGAGAATAAATTAATTATTTTTTACTTTATTCCTAAAATCAATATTAATTTTCTAACACTAAAATTAATAAAATTTCTTAATATGTGTGATTATATCTTAAATTAAAGTCATATATAATTATTTATTTTTTTCATATGTATGACATAAATTAATATTTAATTTAGCAACGATGACATAATAGTGAATTTTTTTATTCAACATCAAAAAGTTATGTCATTTAATATTATTAATAGAAAGAATTTATTTAATTTTTTGAAACTAAAAATTAATATTTCGAAGGTTTATATTTCCAAGTCGTTTAGTAAATTTTTAGTATATTAACGAAAAGGTTGACATACATATATACACACAATCTGTTGAATATAACATTGTCATAAAGTAGAAAGAAACGAATAGCCATTAATTTAGGACCACTTCTGTCTCTTTGTCCGGAAAATTTATGAATTCGTGTTTCTGGAGGATTCGGATTGATCCCATTGTATTGTAGTACCCTGTTCATAATTTTTTCCCCCGAATATGAAAAGTTTAAATTGTCTGTGGTACACATGAAAATAATTTTTCCAATAAATATTAAAAAAGAAAATTTTATCGTTGAAAAAAATTATAGAAAATATTTATGTTGAAGTATGTACTTTGTCAATCTCAATATGAAAGGAAAAGGTGAAGCAGGAAAAAATAGTGCTCTATTTTAACTGTTACCATTTAATTTAAAAAAAAAATCAGAAAAGAGTTTATACTTTAAACCACCCTTTTTACGAGTTGAATAATTATTTTTAATTAATTTATTTGTAAGTAGTTAATGTTATGTTTGAATCGGAGTAATAAGGTAAGAATAAAATAACTCATTTTTATATAATAAAAAAAATTGTGTTTGATTGCAATTGAAACATTCTTATTCCTCCCAAATTTATGAATTTTATTCTTTGAGAAAAAAAGATATGGAATAATTTATTTCAACTAGAATAAAACAAATCATTCCACTTTCCATTACATTCCTTCAATCTAAACCTAAGATTATATACTCATCAAAAAGACAATCTAGCTAGTCCTCTGTGCCACCACCTTGCTTTTTAAAGCATTTTCCTAAAAGAAGTAAATTAAGTTGTAAAGACCGAAACGTACAACACCACTAGCTAATAACCTGAAACTGATTTTGAAATAATTGTGTAACGAAGAACGTGTATGTTCCTCATTATCTGCAGAGAAAATGGAGCTTTGAACTACGTGCCACAGAAATCATAACTTCATTTACACGCCGTTTTGATCATAGATGTTCCATCCACTTACAAAAATAGTCACACAAAAAAATTATATATATATATATATATATATATATATATATATATATATATATATATATATATAAGGATCCATATTTGAAATATAGTGGCATAAAATTAATGACACAATATGTTTAAATTTATTAACATAGTTTTATCATGATCATATTAAACAATTAGATTTAAAATTTATTACTATTTGAAAAGGTAAATACATAAAGTAGAAATATATTTTTAGTATGTGCAAATTTTATGAATTAGACATGATATATTTACTTGGAGGACAGAAGGATTAATATTTAATTAGGTAGGTAATTAACGTACCAGGAGAGAAGCGAAGGAGGAGAAAGCAATGGTGCGAAACCTTCCGACGTAGGCGTCGGAGACAAAGGCTCCAAGGAGAGGTGAAAAGTTGGAAAATCCTGACCATATATTTATCACATTTGATGCGTACACTTGGTCCATGTGAAACTGTGTCATCAAGAACACGTTAAAGTTTGCCAGCAGCCCAATTGTTGCTAATCTCTCGAACGTCTCGTTCCCTATATATACATATACATACATATAGTTATAGGTACAACGGTACAAAAAACAATAACATTAGCAATATATAGTATATTTCTTATATATATATGGAATTAACATGCAAAAATTAACGGTGTCAGTGTATGCATGTATAAGAGGAATTAAGACAAAGCTGAGACCCAAGATGAAGGGCATGGACTTCCATCCACCAGGCTTTCTTTGGGGCTTCGAAAATTGAAGGGAATTGTTTTGTTTTTCCTGATCATCGTCGTCAGAATTATATTCCGACGCCGGTGATGACTTTGAAGAAGAGATGGGAAAACATCTAGTGGAGCAACCAAGCCAAGAAGAGCTCAACTGCTTCTTCTTTTCCTCCAACTCTCCCATTTTAGTTTCTGGATTCTCAATTTTGTGCTAGCTCACTTAATTCACCTTATAATACTGAACACTTCAACGTAACTGACTATTTATTTATATATATCTTGTCACCACCATATATATATATATATATATATGGAGTGAGAGCTAGAGAGGTTGTGAGTGTGAGAGAGAGAGAGAGAGATGTAGGGATATTGGGGATATGATGATTAAGGGTCTGACGTAATTTGGATTGGGATGTTATGGTGTAAAATGGATAGTACGTACGTAGTAGCTAGTGAGCATGATAATGGATCCGTATATATTCAACACCAGTTATTTTAATAACTGAGCGTTTAATAGACAATCTGTTTCTTGAAAGTAGGTAAAAAAAAATTATTACTACTAATTTGAACATACACTCACATGCACATTTTATCCTAACGTGTCAAAGCTAGAATCCTCAATCTGAACGTTAACATGGATTGGGTAATACGGCCAATTAATTAGGCCTTAGGTGAAAGTAGGTAATTAAGTGCGTGCATACTAAAGACAAAATCTTCATTCAATTACGTGCATGATGATAACTTTGAATTGATGTACTAGTATTGCATGGTTCTGATCACTCCTCATGCACGCTCAATGTGAACGGGGGACCGCCCGGTTCTTAATGAGCTTACCTATGATTGGATTGCTAAATTTCATGTTGTCCTTCTTTCTCATACTAGTAGAGTAGTAGTAGTATCTTCTACAACAAAAAAATTATCTAATCGATGAGAATCCTCAACAAAATACAATTACCAAAACAAATATAACCACAGCATAATGCTCATAACATTTAAATGCAAATACGCACCGTAAATGTGGGAAAACATATACGCCTATATAATCTATTTTTCTCTGCTAATACTTAATTAATTGCTACAAATAATTTAGACATTTAAAATAATTAATGTTTTAGCAATTATTTAAGATTTAATTGTGTTAAGGTGTTATAATTTAATAAATTAATTCTAATATTTCATAATGATGTATTACTGTGGGTATTTATAAGAATAAAAATATAAATATTTATTATGCATGTATAAACTATATTTGTGTATTTGTTTAATTATATGTTGGACGTGGCACTATTTAGAGCCAACTCGATCAATTTCTACTTTCTACCGTTTGATCTATACGAGTGAAACTCAGATTTTAAAAACAGTTAGGGTTTGGTCCCAGTTGTCGTCTCAAGAATTTTATACACACCTATACATCCATCAAAAGATTGAGAGAGACAATTGAAGACCTTCACCCTTAAGCGCAGCGGAAACGTGATACATTCAAGATGACTTCTCTCAATTCATGTAAGTACTTAATGTTATGATTAATTGATTTGATTTTATTCTATGCAATAACATGTTCCTGTATAATTTTTTAACAACATCTGGTATCAAAGCAAGGTTACGTTATTGTATAGAATAAATTAATTATATTTTTATGATATAAAGTTTAATACCGTATAATTATTTAATTACGGTGTATAGCTAATTAATAGAGAAATTTTAGTAAAAAAATAAATTCCCGTAATTTGATCATATCTCACTTTTTTTTGGTTCTTAATTTATTGGATGTATAGTTCAATTGACTTGAATTAGCTGCTACGTATAAACGTAAATTTGTGTAATTAATCAATTATTTAAGAATTACGTACTGTGCCGGAACTGGAAGTTATATAAATTGTATAGTTCTCTGTTTTGGGATTATGATTATGATTTTGAGAGTTTATTTATGAATTTATAAAGTATTCGGCCAATTAGTGTATGTAAACGACAAAAACAAGAAAAAGTAAGATGGTTTATCAATCATGTGTGTGCATGTTTATATATTTATGTTTTCGGAATATCCCAGCATGATATTGTAATCCTAGAAATTTTCAATTTTTAATTTTCAAGGCACCAGCTTATTTGAAACATGTTTGTCTGTTGCATTTATGCACAATATTCTAATTCATTTGTATCACTTACTTACTGTATTAATTTCGATTATTTTATATATAATCAATTCGTGTTCATAACTATATATCTTAATTTAAATTTCTTGAACATGATGTGATATATTATTGGGGCTTTTAATTAAGTTGTTACATGTAAATTTTAAATAATGTTAATTTTCAAACTTGATTAATATGTTTAAAGAAAATTGAGTTTGATCATAATAATTTACATGTATGCGTGACTCTTTTATTGTTAAAATTAATAATCAACCCAACGGAGGGTTATTAATTGAAACAATAAAAGATTAAGAAAAGTCACATAATGTTACATTTAATAAATGAATATTTTAATTTTACCCAACGGAAAATTAGAATCAAAATTTTTTAAATGGAATTTTATTGCATAAGTAACATGTTTATTTCGTTTTCTGCCCAACGGTGATGCGTGGATAAATGTGTTGTGCATTATTTTATGAGAATGTTATTAGTATATTATTAATTGGACCAACGAAAAATTAATAATTATGCACCAACATCTCATTAAAATCTATTTTTAGGTGTTGTAAATAGATTTTATATAACTAACTGTTTGCCCTACAGTTGGTTTTTATTATGATTAATTATTGTTGTACATTGTGGATTTCTTTTAGTTTTTTGTAAGCATGCTTATGAGCTTGATTGTATTTCAGCATTGACTCCAACTAGTATTTCTGGGTATCTCTCTGGAATTGAAGCCTTGAATGGAACTAATTTTACTGTTTGGAAAGAGCAAGTGAAAATTGTTCTCAGCGTTATGGATTTGGACTATGCATTACGAGTTGATCATCCTGCTCCACTTACAGATACAAGCTCAATTGAGCAAAAATCTATTTATGAAAAATGGGAGCGATCCAACCGCATGTCCCTTATGATTATGAAAAACTCTATCACGACAGCTATTCGAGGAGCCATTCCTGACTCTGAGAATGCTAAAGAGTACTTAACTTCAGTCGAGTAACAATTTAAGGGTTCTTCTAAAACTCATGCAAGTACCCTTATTTTGAAAATGCTCACTAGCAGGTATGATGGGGTTAGTGGAGTGCGCGAGCACATTATGATGATGAACGACATGGCCTTTAAATTAAAGGGTATGGACATGGCGATTTCTGAGGGTTTTCTTGTTCACTTCATTATGACTTCTCTTCCTGCACAATTTGATCCATTTAAGATCAATTATAACACGCAGAAAGAAAAATGGAAGATGAGTGAGTTAATTGCCATGTGCGTCCAAGAAGAAGAAAGGCTTAAGATTGAAAAACCTAATGTTGCTCATCTAACTACCACTAGATCTCATAAGAAGAAGGCTCATAAAAATGGCAAAGGTTTTAACAATAAGGATAAGCAAATTTCTACCAAAACAAATAAGGCAAATCATTCAGGTAACAACTCTGAGGCAGGTCCTAAATGTCACTTCTGTAAGAAGCAAGGACATATTCAGAAAGAATGTCCTAAATTCAGAGAATGGCTTGAAAAGAAAGGTATATCGTCCTTCAATTATGTAACTTATGAATCCTTTCTAATTGATGTTCCTTCTAATACATGGTGGCTTGACACTGGTGCTATGGTTCACATTACTAATTCATTGCAGGGATTCCTTTCAAAGAAGACGCTCCAAAAGGGGGAAAGAACCATTAAAGTTGGCAATGGAGAGTCTATACAAGTTGAAGCTGTAGGAACTCTTCCTTTAGTTTTGGAGAGTGGTTTCACCTTGTATTTATATGATACTCTTTATGTTCCCAGTATGACACGGAATTTAATTTCTGTATCTAAACTTGACGTTGATGGATTTTCGTTTAAGTTTGGGAATAATAAAATAATTATTTATCATTACTCTCATGTTATTGGTTCTGGCTCTTTAGAGGGAAACCTCTATAAGATAAATTTGGATAATGTCTTTGCTGAATCCTTATTAACAATGAATGTGACAGAAAATACCTCTAAAAGTGGAACTAAGAGAAAACTAGATAATGAGAATTCTTCAAAATTGTGGCATAAACGCTTAGGCCATATTTCAAAAGACAGAATGCAACGTCTTGTAAAGGATGGAATTCTTCATTCACTAGATTTTTCTGATCTTGACCATTGTATTGAATGTATAAAAGGAAAATTTGTGAAAGGTAATAAGAAAGGAGCAACTAGAAGTAGTGCACTTCTTGAGGTGATTCACACTGATATATGTGGACCATTTTCTCCAGGAATTGGTGGACACAAATCTTTCATTACGTTCATTGATGACTATTCTCGTTATACTTATGTGTACCTGATTAATGAAAAATCTGAATCACTAAATATGTTTAAAGTTTTCAAGGCTGAAGTTGAAAATCAACTTGAGCGAAAAATTAAAGTAGTGAGATCAGATAGAGGCGGGGAGTATTATGGTAAACACTCTGATACAGGTCATAGTCCTGGCCCATTTGCCTTATTTTGTCAAGAAAATAGAATCGTCACTCAGTATACAATGCCTGGTACACCACAGCAGAATGGTGTAGCTGAGAGGCGAAATCGTACCCTTATGGATATGGTACGTAGTATGTTATGCAATTCTAGCTTACCTGTATTTTTGTGGACTGAGGCATTAAAGACAGCTGTTCATATTTTAAACCGGGTTCCTAGCAAATCTGTCCCTAACACTCCTTATGAAATTTGGACAGGTAGGAAACCTAGTTTAAAATACTTACGGGTGTGGGGTTGTCCAGCCGAGGCTAAGATTTTTAATCCACAAATAAAGAAACTTGACTCTAAAACCATTAGTTATCATTTCATTGGATATCCTGAGAGATCTAAGGGTTTTCGATTTTACTGTCCCTCTCATACCACTAGAATTGTTGAGACTAGGCATGCAGAGTTTTTAGAGAATGGTGATTTAAGTGGGAGTGGTGAGCCTAGAAAAATTGATCTTGAAGAAAACAGATTTTATGTTTCTAATCCTGTAATTCAAGAAGGTGAGGCACAACCTCCCATTGAGGCGAATGATATCCCTGAGATAGCTGAGCCACCACCTAATGTTGAACCTCACATTATTGAAAATCATATTCCTGAAATTGTGCAGCCTTTACGAAGGTCCGAAAGACCTAGAAAGCCTATTAATTTTGATGATTTTATAACCTATCTTAATGAGATTGACTATGATTCAAGTAATATTAATGATCCTATCTCCTATAAAGAAGCCATTATGAGTGCTCAATCAACTCAATGGCTTGAAGCCATGAATGATGAGTTGAAATCAATGGAGCTTAATAACGTTTGGGATCTTGAGGAATTACCAAAAGGTTTTAAACCTGTTGGTTGTAAGTGGGTCTATAAGACCAAATTAGATCCTAAAGGGAACGTTGAAAGGTATAAAGCTCGATTGGTTGCTAAAGGTTTTACTCAAAAGGAAGGTGTGGATTATAATGAAACTTTCTCTCCAGTATCCAGGAAAGATTCATTTAGAATAGTCATGGCTTTAGTAGCTCATTATGATTTAGAGTTACATCAGATGGATGTTAAAACTGCATTCCTTAATGGTAACTTGCATGAGAATGTCTATATGGCACAACCAGAAGGTTTTTTGGTTAAAGGCAAGGAACATATGGTATGTAGACTTAAGAAGTCCATATATGGGTTAAAACAAGCTTCTCGACAATGGTATCTTAAGTTTCATGAGGTGATGAGTAATTTTGATTTTAAGAAAAATATAGTGGATCAATGCATATACTTGAAGGTCAGTGGGAGTAAATTTGTTATTCTTGTTTTGTATGTTGATGATATACTACTTGCAAGTAATAACTTAGACATGTTGCATGAGACCAAACGTTTTCTTTCTGGAAATTTTGATATGAAGGATCTTGGTGAAGCCTCTTATGTTTTAGGTATTGAAATTCATCGAGATAGGTCTCGTGGGATATTAGGATTGTCCCAAAGAGCTTATATTGACAAAGTTCTTAACAAATACAACATGCAAAATTGCTCCCCTACTGTCGCACCTATTGTTAAGGGTGACAAATTTGGCTTATATCAATGCCCTAAGAATCAACTTGAGCGTGATCAAATGAATCTTATTCCCTATGCTTCTGTGGTTGGGAGCCTTATGTACGCTCAAGTTTGTACACGTCCAGATATAGCATATGTAACTGGCATGCTTGGACGTTATCAGTCCAATCCAGGTTTGGATCACTGGAAAGCAGCCAAAAAAAGTTTTACGCTACTTACAGGGTACTAAGGATTTTATGCTTACATTCAGAAAAACAGATAACCTTGAAGTTGTTGGTTATTCTGATTCTGATTTTGCTAAGTGTAAAGACGAAAAGAAATCTACATCAGGGTACATTTTTATGCTTTCAGGAGGCCCTATTTCGTGGAGAAGTCATAAGCAGGAGTTAACTACCACTTCCACGATGATGGCAGAATATGTGGCTTGTTATCATGCTACTTGTCACGCCGTATTGCTGAGAAATCTTATTTCAAGACTTAAGGTTGTAGATTCCATTTCAAGGCCATTGAAAGTATTTTGTGATAATGATTCTGCTATTAGTTTTTCCAATAGCACTAGTTCGAGTGGTGCTGGACTATACCTCGACACTAAGTACTTATTTGTCAGGGAAAGAGTTGAACATCAAAGCGTTGTCATTAAGTATATTAGTACGCATGATATGTTAGCGGATCCACTTACGAAAGGCTTACCACCCAAGCTCTTTTTAGAGCATGTTGCCGGCATGGGTTTAACTGGTAGTCTTAATTAGTAAGTTGTTTTGATGTAAGACAACAATTTTGAGCTCATTGTTTTGAACTTCACTTTATGTTTATGGTTTGCTATTCTCTTTATTGTGCACACTTGAGATCTTGTGAGCAAACGGTACGGTTATGTTTTGGACCATATGAATGAGTTTATTCAATTATCACTTATGTAAACTTTATTCATACTTGTTATGCTTAATGTTAATCTTTGTTTTAATAAAAGTACTAATTGTGTAACTAATGGGGATCTTGTGTTAATAGTGACACAAAGATTGTATTAATTCGCATTGGTAATTTTTATTTGAACAGGATGTAGACATTAAATTAATACTTGGCCAAATTAATGATTGTAAGCGTTATGTTTTGTATATAAATAGTATTTCGGCCAAGTGGGAGAATGTTAGAATATTTTATTCCTTATGTGGCCTTTACTATTTATGTAATTATTGGGCTTACATATTGTATTAATTTAATAACTTTATTTATGGGTTTTGGTAATTAATTATGTGGCCTATAAATAATATTCCTAATAGTATTTGGCATAATGGGCCCTAGGGTTTCATATGCCAAATACTATTAGGAATATTATTTATAGGCCACATAATTAATTACCAAAACCCATAAATAAAGTTATTAAATTAATACAATATGTAAGCCCAATAATTACATAAATAGTAAAGGCCACATAAGGAATAAAATATTCTAACAATTAGTTCCATATATATAACTTTTTACGTTAAAAATGGAGAAGGGTCAGAATTCTTTTTCAGATCTATCCTAAAACAAAATTTAATTTCTTCTTCTTTTTTCAATCTGATTTTAAATTTCAATACCTTTTTTTGTTATATATTCACTATATATATACTGTATACAAACCTTAAACTTCCCCAGGGAAAACAGGTGGCTAGTCTGGGTTGGGAGCGAGGTTTGAAGGGTAGTTTGTACATGTAAACACCTTAAGAATTAATGAAGGAGCAAGTGCCAAGTAAACTGCAGCCGGGCATGCATGCATGTGAGGGGTGCTTTGCTTTTGTTCGTCTGTAAGTTCGGCATACAAATATTCCATTTGACTCATAGTGCAAGGGTATATTGGGTGGCTCGTCACATCAATTCACTTGTTGTCCTGTTACTTGCGCACTAGCTAGCTACTAGCTACTAGCTAGATGTTTGTGCATGTATGTATAACATACATGTATATATGTATGAGAGTGACATCTTTCAACAATTAATTAAGTGTATACATGCATGCGCCTTCAGTCATGTCCAATTTTATGGGTCTTACCAAATCCAAGCACCAGCCACCACGGTGTCTGAAGAAGGAGGAAACTTCGGTCATTCACTTAACGTTGATATTTCACCACTCTTGTCCACTTCCTTATATGAAACCAAATTGGAACTTGTCGTTTCGAAATGAGAATTTCATTTTTTACTAATTAATTGTATATATATATATATATATATATATATATATATATGAAACAAGAATATAAATAATAATAATAATAATAAGTAATTCTGTATAAAAATCTAATTTTTTGTGTTCGTTTTGCAATAAGACTACGTCATATAATACTATAGATAATTTGGCATATGTGATTCAGACAGTTTGGTAGACAGATCATAAATACAACTACTACTGGAGTAGTAGTATTTGATAAGAAATTACTACTGCTAATTAAGAATCCAGTTCTAATTTGGTACTACTGTCTGTGTGGTGGATAAGATATAGGAGTATATCATAAATACTACTACTACTGGAGTAGTAGTACTCCTATTTGATAAGAAATTTCTATTACTACTAATTAAGAAACCAGTTCTAATTTGGTACTACTGTCTGTATGGTGGATAAGATATATATATATATATATATATATATATATATATATATATATAGGGAATTCATCTATGGCAACCGGTTGTCACGGATACTGTGCCAACAACCTCTTTTCGAACCGCTGATCAACTTATTGGAAGGCTGAGATTGAGATATATTTAATACCAAACCGTGACAAGCTCTACCGGTTTCTATTTAAATAAGAGGGGCCCACATTTCAACATATTGTCAATATAGTTAAACAAAATGAATATTTAATATTAAAATATTACAACCGGTACAGCTTGTACCGGCTTACCCTTTTTTTTTTTACGTATTTCTCCATTATATATCATGACTCAGCAAATTAAAATAGAATAAAAAAATAAAATTAATATTAAAATATTCCGGCCGGTACAGCTTGTACCGGCTTACCCTTTTTTTTATTTTTTTTAAGCATTTATATTTTATATGTCATGACTCAACAAATTAATAAAAAAATTTAATAAAGCCACCCTTTCGCTACTAAAAAGATTCAAACTCGCAACCTTCAAGTCCAAACCCTCGTCTTACGACCACTTGAGCACCACGGGCCTAGCTATTTATTTCTTGCAATGATATATCTTTATATTAAAACTTTACCATCCCCTAAAATCTATATTCTTGCATTATTATTATTATTATTATTATTATTATTATTATTAAGCTATTCTAGATTATGTTTATTATTATTATTATTATATTAAGTTTCAATGAGATAGGAAATGAATGCCTTATCTATTTATGAAAGTAGTAGTAAATTGGTAGTGGAATTTAAATGGAGTTAGATTATAATAATTTATTTTATTATTACATTATATTATTATTATTATTATTTGAGTATGCGAGTATGATATTCATGTATTAATATTATTAAAAATAATATTAATAATTATTTTTAATATTAATATAAATAATGTGATTATTAATATTAGTCTGAATAAAAATCTCCGAGTATGATATTTTTTTCTTGTAAAGCTCCCACGCGATGCGGTAACGAAAGACCGTGACATCTTCCAAGGATCACTTCTCTTGATAAATATTACCATTGGCCCTAACGAAACAATCAACATACTTACATACAAAAATGCCACAGTCTAAGTTGTTGTGTTGTTTCGGTCGAATCTTTGTGGTCTGCACAGTAGGATTACCGCTGGGCCACTCACGCATCGGATTACCATTTCGCAAACAAAATGGTATCAAATGTACTTGCATGTACAAAGTAGTTGGTTAATAATTTTTTAATATTAAAGGACATTATAAAAGTAAAATATTTTAAAACTTCACATACCGCAATTTTAACGAATTCTGAGTACATTTCCTGTAACTTCATATACTTAGTATCATTGTAGTACGAGTCAATTATCGTAACCATCCAATCTTCAATTGAGAATAGGAACAAGACAAAATGGCGTTGATTTGTACTACACACCGACATGAATATGTATTGGCATTCGTGTAAAGGTGGACCAACATCTTGGTTAACATACGGATTGCAAAAACTCCATGCAAGATTCACTTCAGTTAGGGGCACAAACCTCTGTCCAAGATGCATGAAGAATGAATTCACGAAACCAAATTGGGACCACCTTTGTATTCCCCGCGACCTGTAGTATTCCTCTCTGTCTCGTAGCAACAACATATAAGCGTCGAGGACATGCTCGAAAATCCAATTCCCAGGCCCTAAGGATTGCAATGCACTGTGGTCTAATTCATATAACTGGCACGGATGTGACAAATGATATAAATTCTCTTCCGGTGCCACCACGTTTCCAAACATATGTTTATTTACAAATGTCTCCTTCTAATCTTTAAGTTTTTTGGTCAAGGACCCTTTTGGTCCATAAGAGATGTGGTCTTCCGTATCTTGTACCTGATTGAGACCCAAATGTACATTATTATTATATAGCATGCCTTTTGTATTTATAAATATGAATATAAATAATAATTAATATGTTTTAATTAAAACCATCACTATATATACCTTAAGTGTGACGCCCCCAAAATAGGTATACAACACCCATTCTGAGTCGCCAAATACATGGTACAAAAAGCAAACTACAACTTCAATAATACAATTGTAGTACAAAATACGACAACACATATTGTGAGTTTAAATACAAATATTGTCTTCTAGACAATATACACACTCAAATAAGTCCTCATTACAATTATTCAAACACTATTTTACAAAAATAGTGAGGACAGCTAAAACATCTTTCTAGAACCATCACTCCATACCCCGACTAGATCATGCTATGTTCTCACCTCCTAAGAAGAAAAATGGAACAAAAAAGAAAAGGGTGAGCTCAACTAGTCCAGTAAATAATATTATGACTAAGATAATATACAACAAATTATCATTAGTATTCAACAGGAAAAAATCTGATAGAATATAATCGACAACAAGTTTTAGATCAACAACTGCAGCGAAAACAACAAATCATTAGAAGAGTCAAGTAGAGAATGAATTCTACTATATTCTAAGATTTAAAAGTTCATCATCAATATTTTATCCCTGTAACATCAATTAATAATCATCTTTAACCAAATATTCATCTTTGCACTACATGCCAAAGATATTTATTTGTATTACCAGTCAATCATGTCATCTCAATACCTGTTCATCTTTGCACTACAGGCCAAAGATATTCATCAGGTAATCATACATCTTTGCACTATAGGCCAAAGATATTCAGTAATATCATCATTTAGGACTGAGGATGATGAAAAATATCTTAAAGAAAACGAATCCAGTGAGACAGAAGGACAAATAGTACGGATTCGTATAACAGTTTATCCAAGATCAATAATACTTCATAATAATCAATTGTGAAGCAGAATTCAAAAATAAAGATCAAAACATGGATACAATCAAAGATAGTAACCATAATAGACATCTTGAACAAAAAGAGAAAATTTTATTTTTCGGTGAATAGTGCCGTATTCGTGAATAGTGTCGTATACGTGAATAGTGTCGTATACGTGAATAGTAATCCCGACACAAAAAGTTCCAAATTTGATAAAAAAACTCATATCAATATTTTAGCATAATGATATTGAAGAAAATAATATCATTTAAGAAGAAGATAATATACCTTACCTCAAAATAACCGTACTTCTGACTGAATATCGGATATGAGGCTGAATGAAACTTGTGCTGAATAGCAACTCTCAAAGTATCTAAATATTCACAAAATACACTCAATAATCTAGAGAGAGAAAGAGAGAAAACTTATGAATTCTTGTGTGATTTTCAATTCTAACTTAGCCCTCTATTTATAGGAAAGTGTTAACACGACGAAGCAGACTTAACCTACAACCTGATGGCTTTATCTGCTACTATTCCCACCCACCACATTTGAATAAAAATCTCAGCACATTACTTCACCAACCAAGAGTGGGGTCCACCAATTCTAGAATTTTCCACCAAAATGACAAATTTCGCAACTTCTATAATTTCTGAACCAGTCATCTCGTAAAATTCATAATAAATCATACGTTCATTTTTAACGGTTCAAAATTTGTGGACATATACTCAACTTATATATGTATAACATATCCAAAATTTACCACGATCCAATGGTCGGATTAAAAATTATAACCCCCGCAAAATATCTCAAAAACCCTGATTTTTTTCTTATCTCCCCCAAGATGTCTATTATAGTTACTATCTTTGATTGTATCCATGTTTTGATCTTTATTTTTGAATTCTGCTTCACAATTGATTATTATGAAATATTATTGATCTTGGATAAACTGTTATACGAATCCCTACTATTTGTCCTTCTGTGTCACTGGATTCATTTTCTTTAAGATATTTTTTATCATCCTCAGTCCTAAATGATGATATTACTGAATATCTTTGACCTGTAGTGCAATGATGTATGATTGCCTGATGAATATCTTTGGCCTGTAGTGCAAAGATGAACAGGTGTTGAGATGAACATGACCGACTGGTGTTACAAATGAATATCTTTGGCCTGTAGTGTAAAGATGAATATTTGATTCAAGATGTATATTGATTGATGTTACAGGGATAAAATATTGATGATGGACTTTGAAATCCTAGAAGATAGTAGAATTCTTTCTCTACTTGACTCTTTTAATGGTTTGCTGTTTCCGCTGCAGTTGTTGATCTAAAACTTGTTGTCGATTATATTCTATCATATTTTTTCCTGTTGAATACTAATGATAATTTGTTGTATATTATCTTAGTCATAATATTATTTACTGGGCTAGTTGAGCTCACCCTTTTCCTTTTTGTTCCATTTTTCTTCTCAGGAGGTGAGAACATAGCAGGATCTAGTCGGGGTATGGAGTGATGGTTCTAGAAAGATGTTTTAGCTGTCCTCACTATTTCTGTAAAATAGTGTTTGAATAATTGTAATGAAGACTTATTTGAGTGTGGATATTGTCTAGAAGATAATATTTGTATTTAAACTCACAGTATGTGTTGTCGTATTTTGCACGACAATTGTATTATTGAAGTTGTAGTTTATTTTTTGTACCATGTATTTGGCGACTCAGAATGGGTGTTGTATACCTATTCTGGGGGCGTCACAGTTGGTATCAGAGCTTAGGGATATGATCCCTGGCTGAGATATGAGACAAGAACTAGGAGGGGAGAGACGGGAAATTCCTTCGCTAGTATGACCTGAATAAGTTTATTTGGTAATTATTTGGTCGGTCAGATATAGGGATAATATGTGACATGTCAATTAACCCTTGTTTTATGGCAGTATTTGAGAATGGTAGCAGAAAACGTTAACAATAGAGTGAATGAGACTGTGGAGACACCTTTAATCACCACCCAGGGGAACGTGCAACAGGAAGGCAATATTCCTCCTATAAACAACGTTACCGAGCAAACGATGAATGATGGAATGTTTAGGAGCTTTTTACAGTTCATGCAAAATCAGACGAGGGAGACTCCTGTGCAGAATACGGGTGGAAATGATAACAACGTGCGATTTGTCACAGCCAAGTAGTTCAAAGAATTGGGACCACCAGAATTTAAGGGAAAGCCGGATCCGATCATAGCGGAAACGTGGGTCAAGCAAATTAACAAGATATTTGATGTCTTAGGATGCACAGAGGAACAAAAGGTTCCATTCGCCACCTTTATGTTCCGCGGTGAGGCAGACTACTGGTGGGAGTCTGTGAAGCGTACCCAGCCTGACGCACTCAACATGTCCTGGGAAACGTTTCAGAAACTGTTTAATGACAAGTACTTTCCTGAAAGTATTCTTCATATGAAGGAGGTAGAGTTTATTAGACTGGAACAAAACAACATGACGGTGTCCCAGTACGAGGCGAAGTTTGCAAAGTTATCCAGGTTTGCACCTCATTTGGTCGAAAATGAGGAACGAATGACAAGGATGTTTCTGAGAGGTCTAAAACCTGAGATTCGGCAATATCTTATCTCTCATAAATTTTCTTTATATTCAGATGTTGTAAACAGGGCTCAATTATTAGAGCGAGATAATGAGTATGTTCAACCGAGGAACCACAACTAGGGTCATACTGGTGACAACAGTCATCGGAGCGATGAGAACCAGCGAGGAGAAAAAAATACAGACAAAAGTGGTAACCACTCGGGTGGTCATCGTGGTCATGATAATAGGAGAGGTGAGTCAAGTGAAAATTTCAAGAAGAGAAGATTTAACGATGACAGGAAGACGTCGACAGCAGCACCAGCACTACGAACAAATTCTAGGGGAGGAGAACGACCGCCAGTTAGATGTTACAGATGCGGAGAGGAGGGACATATAAGTCCAAACTGCCCACAACAGTTCAAGGTATGTTATAATTATGGAAAGGAATGACATATCGCTCGAGATTGTACTATAGCGAAACCAAGTCCAGCTGGGACGGTGACACCAAAGGCAGATACAGACAAAATAAAGTCGGCGATTTCTGGAAGAGAGTTTGTCGTGACTGCCCAAAACGCGAGGAACCCGAACGAAGGTATAATGGGTTAGTTAATTATAAATTCTTGCGAAGTTTATACCTTAGTAGATACCGGTTCTACCCATTCTTTTATCTCTCCTGCTTGTGCTCAACGTTTAAACTTGACTCCAGAGAAATTAGACTTTGACCTATCTGTGGAGACTTCGTTAGGAGAAACTTTCATTACATCTACAGTTTATAAATCTTGCTTAATCCAAGTTGGCACAATCACATTACCTGTTGACCTTATCTCTTTAAAGATACTTGCTTTGTATTTGATTTTAGGAATTGATTGGTTAACTACTCATCATTGATTGTTTTCGTAAGGTTGTTAGTTTTCATATTCCTAACCAACCTGTTATGCGAATTCAAGCAACCAAACCACTAAAATCAATCGCTGTCATGCCAAGCCATAAAGCCATTTGTTTATTGAAAAACGAATGTCAAGCTTTCTTAGCCCATGTCATGGACTTGAACAAAAATACGTCAGATTTGAATGATATTTATGTTGTTAGTGAATTTCCTGACGTATTTTCTGAAGAATTTCTTGGCCTAACCCAGAGCGTGATATTGAATTTTTATATTGATCTTCAACCCGATACAAAACCCATTTCTAAAATCTCATATTGAATAGCTCCTATTGAACTTCAGGAGTTAAAAACCAAACTATAAAAGTTGGTACCCGAGCCTCTATCTGGTGACTTCCTTTGTGGAATGCACCAAAGCCAGACTCTTCGTAAGGGACTCTATATTTGTGTGGTGGTAAAATAATAGGTGTCATTGTGACGTGCTATCCAAGATTGGGATATGAATCACAATTGAGAGCAACCGAAGTCGGTGACCAAAGTACGTAGCTTTCTGGGCTTAACTGGTTACGATCGGAGATTCGTGAAAGGATTTTCTCGAATCGCTACTCCGTTAACTTAGCTGACTCAGAAAGATACAAAATTCGTATGGAGCGAGGAATGCGAGAAGATTTTCCAATAGCTCAAGAGGCGACTCATTTGGAACCTGTTCTGACCATACCATCTTGGAAAAGCGAACGTGGTAGCTGACGTGTTGAGTATAAAATTGTACGCGAGTACGAGTGTGATATTGTTGAACACAAAGACCTATTTTGTATAATTTATAAATGATAGAGATAGAGTTAATGACTCTAGGGACTCACGTGATGATATACGAGTAGAACCGACTTTAATTGATAAAGTTAAAGCCACTCAAGCTACGGACATGGAGCTGATGCGTATGAAGAAAAAAGTGCAAGAAGGTGCTATTCTAAAAGTAAGAATCGATGAAGAAGGAATACTTCGAGTCAACTCCAGACTTTGTGTTCCTAACGATTTTGACTTGAAGCATAGAATAATGATGGAGGCACACAACACACCGGTTGCAATCCATCCTGGGAGTACCAAAATATATCACGATCTTCGACATACATTTTGGTGGAGCAATATGAAAAGAGAGATCACAGAGTTTATCTCGAGGTGTTTAACTTGTCAACGTGTAAAGGCGGAGCATCAAGTACCAAAGGGTCCATTGCAACCACTTGAGATTCTGAAATGGAAGTGGGAACATATTACTATGGATTTCGTTACGGGTCTTCCCAAGGTGTCTCAAGGCATAGATGCGATTTGGGTCATTGTTGATAGATTAACCAAGTCTGCCCATTTCTTGCCTATACGTGAGACTTATTCCCTTGAACGTCTTGCTAGTATGTACGTGAATAAGATTGTGAGATTGCATGGCATGCCAGTATCCATAGTTTCAGATCGCGACCCAAGATTTACTTCACGATTTTGGATTAGCTTGCAGAAAGCTATGGGCACAAATTTACGATTTAGTTCAGCATACCATCCTCAAACGGACGGACAATCAGAGATGACTATTCAAACCCTTGAAGATCTATTAAGACTCTGTGTTCTAGATTTCAAAGAAAGTTGGGATAAGTACTTGCCACTGGTGGAATTCTCCTACAACAACAGTTATCAGGCAAGTATAGGTATGGCTCCATTTGAAGCCTTGTATGGACGAAAGTGTCGTTCTTAAGTATGATGGGACGAGGTGGGTGAAGCAACACTATTGGGACCAGAATTGGTACGCATAACTACAGAGAAGATCCAAACAATTCGACAACGTATACAAATGGCACAGGATCGACAAAAGAGTTATGCGGATCTTCATCGAAAGGACGTGGAATTTAATATTGGGGATCATGTATTGTTACGTGTTGCACCATGGAAGAGAGTTACAAGATTTGGAAAGAGAGAAAAGCTCAATCCAAGATTTGTTGGTCCATTTGAGATTCTTGACCGAATAGGAAATGTGGCCTATAGACTCGCATTACCTCCAAGTATGTCTCGTGTTCATAATATTTTTCACATATCCATGCTTCGTAAATATGTGAAAGACCCGAACCATATTATTGCGTTAGAACTAGACGAGATATGTAACGACCCCAAAATAGGTCCATTCCATCCAACACATTCTAAGTCGTCAAATACATGGTACAGAAAATAACTACAACTCTATTATAACAATTGTCGTACAAAATACAACAACACATGTGCTGTGAGTTTGAATACAAATATATACCAAATGTGACACATGTCCCAACCGTGGACAGCACCTCACAGTAACACCTTACATAAAGGTATAGTCAAAAACTGTTTTAGAAATTAGAATCTTTGGAAAGTGCTCAAGAAAACTCTCGTACATGGGAGGCCATGCTTCTAGGTTATGATAGATATCATATGGCCACAGAATTATTCTTGGTTGACCCAATAGACCCCAAAGAAAAATGAGATGATTACTATCATATTCTTCCCAATGGTGAGTCTTCTCTTGACATATCATTATCTCCACTGTCTTTACTTGAGAATTATATTTTAAACAAACACCAAGATTATATAGGTAATGCTCGTATATATACTCAGCAAGTGGATGAGCACATCCCTGTCTTATGATGACACGAGGTTGTATGTCATTAGACATCTTGTATGATAGTGACGAAACACCCTTCCAACGTTGGGTTCGCCCCACCCTATTTTCTTCACCAAATATAACTACTAAATGATGACCACCGTTCTATTCCCTTGTTACCCCCGCTTGACCCAGCTACACTCTTATTACCTGAAAGGAATTGTGAAACAAAAGGGTGAGCACAACTAGCCTAGTAAAGAATATCATGACTAAAGATAAATAAATTATCAATAGTCTTCGTCAGTAATAAATTAGAGATTTAGAACATATGGTAGATGATAAAAATTTCAACCATAGTTGCAGCGGAACGAGCAATCCATTAGAAGAGTCAAATAGACTATAAAGTCTATTATCTTCTCCATGTTAAAAATCCACCAATAATTTTTTATCCCTGTAACATCACTCAACAGTTCCTTTCCACAATCATATGAATAACTCATAATCATATTTGTGATTCTAAATTTTTCTTCGCACCCAGGACAAAGAATATTTTCATCACCTGTCTTTTCCTGAAACATCAAAGATCATGGTTATATCAAATCACAGTTCCTGTTCATAATCATACTAATAAATACATCTTTGTACTATGACCAAATATATTCAACAACAGTTCATCTTTGCACTACAGGCCAAAGATATTTATCAACAGACCATCTTTGCACTACAGGCCAAAGATATTCAACAACAGTTCATCTTTGCACTACAGGCCAAATATATTCAATCACAGGTCATCTTTGCACTATAGGCCAAATATATTCATCAACAGTTCATATTTGCACTATAGGCCAAATATATTAATATCTCAAAGAAATATATAATCATTTCAGAATTTATATAAACAATAATTATAACCATGTTGATCAATTCACCTTTGCACTTAAGCTGAAGATATTCAATTATAAATTAAATGGTCATGATCATACCAGTTAACAATTCATCTTTGCAATACAGGCCAAAGATATTCCTTAGTCACGATCATACCAATAATTTATCCATTTTTACACTCAAGTAAAAGAGAAATTCAACATCAGGGTTATAAAAATGTTATATATGATAATAAAATTAATATAATCAACATATAGATTTAATCTCAAGAGTAATATTCATAAATCAACTATAATTTGGTTAGAAAAAAAAGAAACCAATTTTGTCGTGAATAGTAACTCGTGAATAGTAACTCATGAATAGTAACACCGACACAAAAAGGTAAAAATTTCACAATAAAATACATACCAATATTTCGGTATAATGATATTGAAAGAATAATATTTCTTAAGCTTATAAACAATTTATTTTAATTGTTTATACTTTACTAAATAATGCATTTAATCATCCTAAAATGTCAAACTCATAAGATTTCATCACCAATAACCAAAAAACCTCATCAAAAATCTGCATATACCTCATATAGGATTCTCAAGTCATAAAATCCTATTTTTCAATTTTCTTACTTCACAAAACATATTTAATTCATTTACTCATAACTAGACCATTTTCATGAAAAATACCAAATCAATTTCGAAAATATTTTTTTTCTGGGATTTAGCATAATATAGTCCCAAAGTGAACATATATTTTTCTCAGAATTTTTAAAAGTCATTTACTATTTTTCATATGGCCAAAATAGCCGAATATTTAGACATTTATCAAAAATTATACTTTTATCTAAAAATTCTGAAATTCACAGAGTATATTCCTATCATATACATGTACTCCTAATAAAAATTTCATCAATTTTAGAGTTAACCACAATGAATTATAAGCGGTTACTTTTAAAATAGTCTTTTCTCATAAAATTCATAACTCTCAATCTATACATCCAAAAATTACCATTTTTGGACACAATCAAGAAAACTCATCAAAATATCATTTCAAATTTTTCCAGAATTTTTGAACGTCAGAAAAATTACGAAACTAAAAAATATAACAACCCTTAAAATCACTTACTATCCCTTACAATCCCTTACCTCAAAAGAGTAGTACTTCTGACTGGATATCGGATATGATGCTGAAGAAAACTTGCACTAATGAATAGCAACTCACTAAGTATCTAAAAACTCACAAAATATGCTTCATAATATAGAGAGAGAAAGAGAGAAAGCTTATGTTTCTGGTGTGTTTTTCAATTCTAACTTAGCCCTCTATTTATAGGAAAATTTTGGTAGGTTTGACCTGCAACCTAATGGCTTTACCTGCTACTATTCCCACCCACCACATTTGAAATATAATTCAGCACATTTCTTCACCAACCACAAGTGGGGCCCACCAATTCTAGAATTTTCCACCAAAATGATAAACTCCGAAAATTCAACAATTTCTGAACCAGTCATCTCGTAAAATTCATAATAAATCATACGTTCATTTTTAACGGTTCAAAATTTGTGGGCATATACTCAACTTATATATGTATAACATATCCAAAAATTACCACGATCCAACGGTCGGATTAAAAATTATAACCCCCGCAAAATATCTCAAAAACCCTGATTTTTAATACCTCCATTCCGATAAAAATACTGATAAAAACCTCAATATTAACTCCTTTATTTTTAACCACAAAAATATATTCCTCATTTATATCCACATAAAATAAATATTTCCTTATCATATGAATCAATAATTAATTATTCACAAATAATATTACAGAATCACATTTATGACAACCAGGCCGTTCCCAGGAAAAAGGGGGCTTTCCAATAAGAATTTCTCCTTACTGGCGCGCAATTAGATGACCAAACCTCTCCTTAGACAGAACTTTCTAGACATTGACAATAATGTTATCTAATAATATTATTCAAATAATATGAATTATTGATCTGATAAAGGAAAATACTGTGCAGCAACAATTATTGAAACAACAATAATATAAAATATCAACGCAACAATTATTGAATCAATAAAATATTGAACAGTAACTACTGTAACAATTATTGAGTAGTGCCTTCTTACGTAAGAATCAATAATTTCAAAAATACTATGCAATACCGTGTGCTACTGTGCAATAACGCGTATTACTGTATTTTAACCACCGGGTATTCCAACAGTGTTAACGGTAACAACTACGCCGTTATTTGTAAAAACTTAAATTTGTCGTTTTCTTCACCCGACAGTTATTCGTTATGGGGCCCACAAATAGCTGCGCCGTCGTACGAATATTCCCCGACAGAAAGAATATTCCACGACTAAACGAATATTCCCCGACAACAATAATTATTTTATAACCACTTGCTTATTTTGAAAATTTTGCACATTTCAAAAATAACTTTAAACTTATATCAATTTAACCATTTACTGAATAGTAATTATAAGAAAAATTGAATACTTTTATTTCATAAAATTCGGGGTCTTACAATCTCCCCTCCTTATGAAATTTCGTCCCCGAAATTTACGTACCTGGTATTTCAAAGAATTGAGAATACTTTCCTTTCATTTCAGATTCCATCTTCCCTGTCATCATAATTTCTCCATTGCTCATCTCCTGTATTTCAAATATCATTCTAGAATACAACTTCAAAACAAGGGTTAATTTAACAAATTAACATTTCACATCATATCCCGATAGTATGACTGACCAACAAATACGCTTAGGTAGGACACACTAGCGAAGGATTTACTCGTCTCTCCCCTCCTAGTTGTATTCCCCGATCTCCGCCAGAGATCATATCCCTAAGCTCTGATACCAAATGTAACGACCCCAAAACAGGTCCATTCCACCCAACCCATTCTGAGTCGTCAAATACATGGTACAGAAAACAACTACAACTTTATTACAACAATTGTCGTGCAAAATACAACAACACATATGCTGTGAGTTTGGATACAAATATATACCAAATATGACTCATGTTCCAACCGTGGACATCACCTCACAATAACACCTTACATAAAGGTATAGTCAAAAACTGTTTTAGAAATTAGAATCTTTGGGAAGTGCTCAAGGAAACCTTCGTACATGGGAGGCCACGCATCTAGGTTATGATAGATATCATATGGCCACAGAATTATCCTTGGTTGACCCAATAGACCCCAAAGAAAAACGAGAAGATTACTATCATATTCTTCCCAATGGTGAGTCTTCTCTTGACATATCATTATCTCTACTGTCTCTAATTGAGAATTATACTTCAAACAAACACCAAGATTATATAGGTAGTGCCCATAGATATACTCAGCAAGTGGATGAGCACAACCCTGTCTTATGATGACACGAGGTTGTATGTCATTAGACATCTTGTATGATAGTGACAAAACACCCTTCCAACGTTAGGTTCGCCTCACCCTATTTTCTTCACCAAATATAACTACTAAATGATGACCACCGTTCTATTTCCTTGTTACCCCCGCTCGACCCAGCTACACTCTTATTACCTGAAAGGAATTGTGAAGCAAAAGGGTGAGCACAACTAGCTCAGTAAAGAATATCATGACTAAAGATAATTCAATTATCAATAGCCTTCATCAACAATAAATCAGAGATTTAGAACATATGGTAAATGATAAAAATTTCAACCATAGTTGCAGCGGAACGAGCAATCCATTAGAAGAGTCAAATAGACTATAAAGTCTATTATCTTCTCCATGTTAAAAATCCACCAACAATATTTTATCCATGTAACATCACTCAACAGTTCCTTTCCACAATCATATGAATAACTCATAATCATAATTGTGACTATAAATTTTTCTTCGCACCCAGGACGAAGAATATTTTCATCACCTGTCTTTACCTGAAACATCAAAGATCATGGTTATACCAAATCACAGTTCCTGTTTATAATCATACTAACAAATCCATCTTTGCACTACGGGCCAAAGATATTCATCAACAAACCATCTTTGCACTACGGGCCAAAGATATTCAACAACAGTTCATCTTTGCACTACAGGCCAAAGATATTCATCAACAGGCCATCTTTGCACTACATGCCAAAGATATTCATCAACAATTCATATTTGCACTACAGGCCAAATATATTCATATCTCAAAGAAATATATAATCATTTCAGAATTTATATAAACAATAATTATAACCATGTTGATCAATTCACCTTTGCACTTAAGCTTAAGATATTCAATTATAAATTCAATGGTCATGATCATACCAGTCACAATTCAACTTTGCACTACAGGCCAAAGAGAACCCTAGTCATGATCATACCAATAATTTACCCATCTTTACACTCCAGTGAAAGAGAATTTCAACATCAGGGTTATAAAAATGTTATATATGATGATAAAAATAATATGATCAACATATAGTTTTAATCTCAAGAGTAATATTCGTAACTCATGAATAGTAAATCGTGAATAGTAACTCATGAATAGTAACCCCGACACAAAAGATAGAAATTCCACAATAAAATCCATACCAATATTTCGGTATAATGATATTGAAAGAATAACATTACTTAAATTTATAAACAATTTATTTTAATTATTTACACTTTACTAATTAATGCATTTAATCATCATAAAATGCCAACTCTTACAATTTCATCATCAATAACCAAAACCCTCATCAAAAATCTGCATATACCTCATATAGGATTCTCAAGCCATAAAATCCTATTTTCCAATTTTCTTTCTTCACAAAACATATTTAATTCATTTACTCATAACTAGACCTTTTTTATGAAAAATACCAAATCAGTTCCAAAAATATTTTTTTTCTGGGATTTAGCATAATATAGTCCCATAGTGAACATATATTTTTCTCAGAATTTTTAAAAGTCATTTACTATTTTTCATATGGCCAAAATAGCCGAATATTTAGACATTTATCAAAAATTGTACTTTTGTCTAAAAATTCTAAAATTTACAGAGTATACTTCTATCATATACATGTACTCCCAATAAAAATTTCATCAATTTTGGAGTTAACCACAAGGAATTATAAGCTGTTACTTTTAAAATAGTCTTTTCTCATAAAATTCATAACTCTCAATCTATACATCCAAAAATCACCATTTTTGGACACAATCAAGAAAACTCATCAAAATATCATTTCAAATTTTTCCAGAATTTTTGAAGATCAGAAAAATTACGAAACTGAAAATCATAACAACCCTTAAAATCTCTTACTATCCCTTACAATCCCTTACCTCAAAAGAGCAGTACTTCTGACTGGATATCGGATATGATGCTGAAGAAAACTTGCACTAATGAATAGCAACTCACTAAGTATCTAAAAACTCACAAAATATGCTTCATAATATAGAGAGAGAAAGAGAGAAAGCTTATGTTTCTGGTGTGTTTTTCAATTCTAACTTAGCCCTCTATTTATAGGAAAATTTTGGTAGGTTTGACCTGCAACCTGATGGCTTTACCTGCTACTATTCCCACCCACCACATTTGAAATATAATTCAGCACATTTCTTCACCAACCACAAGTGGGGCCCACAAATTCTAGAATTTTCCACCAAAATGATAAACTCCGAAAATTCAACAATTTCTGAACCAGTCATCTCGTAAAATTCATAATAAATCATACGTTCATTTTTAACGGTTCAAAATTTGTGGGCATATACTCAACTTATATATGTATAACATATCCAAAAATTACCACGATCCAACGGTCGGATTAAAAATTATAACCCCCGCAAAATATCTCAAAAACCCTGATTTTTAATACCTCCATTCCGACAAAAATACTGATAAAAACCTCAATATTAACTCCTTTATTTTTAACCACAAAAATATATTCCTCATTTATATCCACATAAAATAAATATTTCCTTATCATATGAATCAATAATTAATTATTCACAAATAATATTACAGAATCACATTTATGACAACCAGGCCGTTCCCAGGAAAGAGGGGGCTTTCCAATAAGAATTTCTCCTTACTGGCGCGCAATTAGATGACCAAACCTCTCCTTAGACAGAACTTTCTAGACATTGACAATAATGTTATCTAATAATATTATTCAAATAATATGAATTATTGATCTGATAAAGGAAAATACTGTGCAGCAACAATTATTGAAACAACAATAATATAAAATATCAACGCAACAATTATTGAATCAATAAAATATTGAACAGTAACTACTGTAACAATTATTGAGTAGTGACTTCTTACGTAAGAATCAATAATTTCAAAAATACTATGCAATACCGTGTGCTACTGTGCAATAACGCGTATTACTGTATTTTAACCACCGGGTATTCCAACAGTGTTAACGGTAACAACTACGCCGTTATTTGTAAAAACTTAAATTTGTCGTTTTCTTCACCCGACAGTTATTCGTTATGGGGCCCACAAATAGCTGCGCCGTCGTACGAATATTCCTCGACAGAAAGAATATTCCACGACTAAACGAATATTCCCCGACAACAATAATTATTTTATAACCACTTGCTTATTTTGAAAATTTTGCACATTTCAAAAATAACTTTAAACTTATATCAATTTAACCATTTACTGAATAGTAATTATAAGAAAAATTGAATACTTTTATTTCATAAAATTCGGGGTCTTACATAAAAATCACACCAGAATTCACAAGTTTTCTCTCTTTCTCTCTCTAGATTATTGAATGTATTTTGTGAGTATTTAGATACTTTGAAAGTTGCTATTCAGCACAAGTTTCATTCAGCCTCATATCCGATATTCAGTCAGAAGTACGGTTATTTTGAGGTAAGGGATATTATTTTCTTCTTAAATAATATTATTTTCTTCAATATCATTATGCTGAAATATTGATATGAGTTTTTTTATCAAATTTGGAATTTTTTGTGTCGGGATTACTATTCACGTAGACGACATTATTCACGTATACGGCACTATTCACGAATACGACACTATTCACCGAAAAAAATGAAATTTTATTCTTTTTGTCCAAGATGTCTATTATGGTTACTATCTTTGATTGTATCCATGTTTTGATCGTTATTTTTGAATTCTGCTTCACAATTGATTATTATGAAGTATTATTGATCTTGGATAAACTGTTATACGAATCCCTACTAGTTGTCCTTCTGTCTCACTGGATTCATTTTCTTTAAGATATTTTTCATCATCCTCAGTCCTAAATGATAATATTACTGAATATCTTTCGCCTGTAGTGCAAAGATGAACAAGTGTTGAGATGAACATGACCGACTGGTGTTACAAATGAATATCTTTGGCCTGTAGTACAAAGATGAATATTTGATTCAAGATATATATTGATTGATGTTACAGGGATAAAATATTGATGATGGATTTTTAAATCCTAGAAGATAGTAGAATTCTTTCTCTACTTGACTCTTCTAATAGTTTGCTGTTTCCGCTGCAGTTGTTGATCTAAAACTTGTTGTCGATTATATTCTATCAGATTTTTTCTTGTTGAATACTAATGATAATTTGTTGTATATTATCTTAGTCATAATATTCTTTACAGGCTAGTTGAGCTCACATTTTTCCTTTTTGTTCCATTTTTCTTCTCAGGAGGTGAGAATATAGCAGGATCTAGTCGGAGTATGGAGTGATGGTTCTAGAAAGATATTTTAGTTGTCCTCACTATTTCTGTAAAATAGTGTTTGAATATTTGTAATGAGGACTTATTTGAGTGTGGATATTGTCTAGAAGATAATATTTGTATTTAAACTCACAGTATGTGTTGTCGTATTTTGCACGACAATTGTATTATTGAAGTTGTAGTTTATTTTTTGTACCATGTATTTGGCGACTCAGAATGAGTGTTATATACCTATTTTGGGGGCGTCACAGTGTGTGTGTGTGTAGATCAATGTGCAATTATCTGGAAGTAGTGTTATGCCTTGTTTGCACCTATATACAAAGGATTTGAATTTTGTATAAAAGTTTGGTTTTCACAAGATATAGCAGTGATATTTTGTAAAAGAGGTTTTTCAAACCCTTATGATCAATCGTAATTGAGGCATTTGATATTTCTATTTTATTATTTGTTCGGCTGAATTGATTTCATTTTCGAGACGCGAAGCATTTTCGAAAAAATAATGTACAAATCAGTGCCGAATTCCTTGTGGGAATGAAAGTCATCTAAGAAAATTCAAACACCGTGAATAATTTACAAGTTGTGTACAGCTGAAAATGTCTATCACGGGAACCGAATCTAGATTCAGAAGACTGAATTTGTGACCACATAATTTTTAGGCTCACATGATGTAGCAGTTTATACGAAAGTTGTAAACAGTTTTATATATAAAAGCTATAAATATATATATATGAACGAGCTACCGTCACGAAGTAAACTCCAGGCGGGTCAGAAATGTAAATATATATAAAAGCGATAAATATATATATAAAGACAATCAAAAGTCACGAAGGCAACTCCAGGCAAGACGTAAATAAAATATATATATATATATATATATATAAAGACGATTAACTGTCATGAAAGAAACTCTAGGCAGGACGAAATATAAATATAGATATAGATATAAAAGCAATAAATAGCCACGAAGTAAACTCTAGGCCTGATAGAAATGTCAATATATATATATATATATATATATATATAAAAGCAGTAAACGCACCGGATATTATATCCAGGCTCAATCAAACAGAGTTTGATGGTAATAATATATATATATAAGTATTTATATATAGAAAAGCAGTAAACGCTCCGTATATAAATCCAGGCTCACCGAACAGAGTTCAATAACAGTTTATACATAAATATATATCTATATATATATATATATATATAGATATATATAAATAAGTATATATATACAAAAGAAATAAAAAGTCACGGATCGAAGTCCGGGCATACACACGTAACACGACTCTCAATGTGAATAACTGTGTGTGCAAGAAGTGGAGAAAAGGCTTTAAGTAATGAAAGAAAGCTTACGGTGGACTGCCAAAGAAGACTTCAATAGCTTTAAATGGATGAACACTCAGTTCTCACCGATAAAAAGTAGCCAAATATAAACTCACAAATGTTTGAAATGAGAAAATACTCATTTTATAGTGTGTACATAGTTAATTAGACAGGGCTTCCTCGCCTTTTTCTTCTTGAAAATGGCAACCCCAAACCCTCTATTTATAAAGGGGGGAGCCGCAAGTACTTGCGCTCCCCAGGGTGCCCCGGGCAATGCGGGTCCCGCCGTCTCGAAGTATGTGCACTCGAACAACACGCTGTTCGCTCGAACCTTCATAACTTTCATTCCGGGAGTCCGATGGAAGCGTGCCATACCATTCTAAAAAGTTATTTCCAAGAGCTACGCAATGACGTAGGATTTACCCTTTTTCGACTTCAGAAAGATGGGTCCATGACCGAAATGACATTTTTGGGTTTTCGTCAAGCAGTCCGTTAAACCGTTTTGCGTAGTTTGCGCTCGAAAGTTAAGATATGATTCTTGTGGGACTTCTTTTGAAGCAATTTGAGTTGAAATGAGTGTATTTGATTTAAGTTGAAGTTGAGTTGGCAAATGACCATTTTACCCCTCCCGGGATTATCTCCGGTTTTCGCACAGTTTGTAGTAATATTTTCTCAGGGTTATCTCTGTGTTGACTTTGACCGTCCTCAGGGTTATCTCTGAGGTTGTCTTGACCTCTTGGGGTTATCTCCAGGCTTTGAACTTGATCCCTCGGGGTTATCTCCAAGCTAGGAACTGATTTTTCCGGGGTTATCTCCGGGGTTGGAAACTGATTTTCTCGGGTTATCTCTGGGGTTAGAAACTGGATCTCCCGGTGCTATCTCTGGGGTTGAAATTGATGTTGTGGTCCTCCAAAATTATCTGTGGAGTGTGAAAAAGATGATTTTGTACTCCTGCATAGTTAGTAACAGGAAAATAAAATTTTGAGTTTCTAAATTTAAGTCATATATAAAAAAGTGTTGTGTTATTATATATTTATATAGATATATAGGTATAGGGAGTTCGGATCTTAAGTTCACTCTTTATCCAACTCACTCAAGCTCACTCCCCTTAGCGGCGGACGCGGCGATGGTTCGGTCATACAACCGTCGTCTATACTTTTAGCGACGGACAACATATATGTGACGCCCCCAAAATAGGTATACATCACCCATTCTGAGTCGCCAAATACATGGTACAGAAACAAATACAACTTCATTATAATAATTATCGTGCAAAATACGACAACACAAATACGGTGAGTTTAAATACAAATATTGTCTTCTAGACAATATCCGCACTCAAATAAGTCCTCATTACAATTATTAAAATATTATTTTACAAAATAATGAGGACTGCTAACACAACTGACTGGAAACATCACTCCAGACCCCGACTAGTTCCCGTTATATTCTCGCCTCCTGAGAAAAATGGAACAAAAAGGAAAAGAGTGAGCTCAACTAGCCCACTAAAGAATATTATGACTAAGATAATAAATAACAACTTATCATTAGTCTTAAATAGGGAAAAATCTGATAAAATATAATAGACAATAAGTTTTAGATCAACAACTGCAGCGGAAACAACAAACCATTAGAAGAATCAAGTAGAGAATGAATTCTACTATTTTCTAAGATTTAAAAGTCCATCAACGATATTTTATCCCTGTAACATCAATCAATAACCATCTTTAATCAAATATTCATCTTTGCACTACATGCCAAAGATATTTATTTGTAACACCAGTCGGTCATGTTCATCTCAACACCTGTTCATCTTTGCACTACGGGCCAAAGATATTCATCAGTTAATCATTCATCTTTGCATTACAGGCCAAAGATATTCAGTAATATCATCATTTAGGACTGAGGATGATGAAAAATTATCTTAAAGAAAACGAATCCAATGAGACAGAAGGACAAATATTAGGTATTCGTATTATAGTTTATCCAAGTGCAATAATACTCCATAATAACCAATTGTGAAAGAGAATTCAAAAATAAAGATCAAAATATAGATACAATCAAAGATAGTAACCATAATAGACATATTGGACAAAAAGAAATTTTTTTATTTTTTGATGAATAGTGTCGTATTCGTGAATAGTTCCATATACGTGAATAGTAATCCCGACATAAAAAGTTCTAAATTTGATAAAAAGTTCATATCAATATTTCAGCATAATGATATTGAAGAAAATAATATCATTTAAGAAGAAAATAATATCCCTTACCTCAAACGAACAGTACTTCTGATCAGAATATCGTATATGAGACTGAATGAAACTTGTGCTGAATAGCAACTCTCAAGGTATCAAAATACTCACAAAATACACTCGAGAATATAGAGAGAGAAAGAGAGAAAACTTATGAATTCTGGTGTAATTTTTAATTCTAACTTAGCCCTCTATTTATAAAAAAATATTAGCACGCCGAAGCAGACTTGACCTGCAACCTGATGGCTTTACCTGCTACTATTCCCACCTACTACATTTGAATAAAAATTTCATCACATTTCTCACCAACAAAAAGTGAGGCCCACCAATTCTGAAATTTTCCACCAAAATGATAAATTCTGAAACTTCAACAATTTCTGAACCAGTCATCTCTTAAAATTCATAACAAATCATACGTACATTTTTAACGGTTCAAAATTTGTGGACATATACTCAACTTTTATATGTATAACATATCCAAAAATCACAACGATCCAATGGTCGGATTAAAAATTATAACTCACGCAATATAACTCAAAAATACTGGTTTGATTTTTAATACCTCAATTTTGACAAAAATACTGATAAAATAACTCAGCATTAATTCCTTCATTTATATATCCACACAAAAAAAAAATAATATTTTCTTATCATATAAATTAATAATTAATTATTCACAAATAATATCACAGAATCACAATTATGACAACCCGGTCGTTCCCAGGAAATATGGGGCTTTTCAATAAGGATTTTTTCTTATTGGCGCGCAATTAGATGACCAAACCTCTCCTTAGACAGAACTTTCTAGACATTGCCAATAATGCTATCTAATAATATTATTCAAATAATATGAATTATTGATCTGATAATGGAAAATACTGTGCAGCGACAATTATTGAAACAACAATAATATAAAATATCAACGTAGCAATTATTGAATCAATAAAATAAAATATTGAACAGTAATTACTGTAACAATTATTGAGTAGTGTCTTCTTACGTAAGAATCAATAATTGGTGCAATACCGTGTGCTACTGTGTTTTAACCACCGGGTATTCCAACAGTATTAACGGTAACAACTACGCCGTTATTTATAAACAACCTATACTTGTCGTTTTCTTCATTCAATCGCTTTCCGTTATGGGGCCCACACAAAGTTGCGCCGTCGTACGAATATTCCCCGACAGCAAGAATATTTCACGACCAAACGAATATTCACCGACAAAAATGAATATTTTATAACCACTTGCTTATTTTGTAAAATTTACACATTTCACCCATAACTACAGCATTATATCAAATTAACACCTTATTATTCAAAATAATAATTAGAGAAAATTCGATTTTATTAATAATAAGATGGGGTCTTACAATATAGTGTGACGCCCCCAAAATTAGGTATACATCACCCATCTTGGGTCGTCAGATACATAGTACAGAATACAAATACAACTTACTAATACAACTGTCGTGTACAATACAACAAAACATAAACTGTGAGTTTGAATACAAATATTATCTTCTAGAGAGTATTCATACTCAAAAGGAGTCCTCATTATATTTATTAACACACTATTACATAGAATAGTGAGGACTACTAACTAATACTATCATTCGGACCATCACTCCGTTCCCCAACTTGCCCCATCTACGTTCTCATTTCCTGAAGAGAACAGTGAAAGAAAGGGTGAGCTCAACTAGCCCAGTAAGAAATATTATGACTAAGATAATGCAGAATAAATTATCATTAGCCTTCAACAATGTTAAACTGATAAAATATAATAGACATCAAGTTTAACTGCAGCGGAACAAGCAATCCATTAAAAGAGTCAAGTAGAAAATAAACTCTACTATCTTTTATGATTTAAAAGGTTTTTCAACACTGTTATCGCTGGGACTCAGCGTAATAAAATAATCCACATCATCGAATCACCCCTGCACTATGGCCAAGGATATTCGTATATTCATTAATGGTCATGATCATGCCAACAACTGTCCATCAATGCATTACGGGCCAATGAGGACTTTTACCACATCATTTGTAACATTACGATCATGATTACATCGAATAATCTCTGGTCATAATCATACCAAGTCCATCTATGCACTACAGGCCACAGATGACTTTCAACAGAATATAAACATGAGGATGATGACAATGATATAAGAATTCAATAAAACAAGTTCAAGAATTAATTTATCCAAGAATTAACAACGTCTAAATTGTCAACATGATACTACTTTGTGGAGTAAAATTCAAGAATGATCAGGAGAATATTTTCATGAATAGATACTAGATGAAGCACAAATGTCAAGGATATTCCACAAATTTCATGCAGTATAGAAGTCAAAACTTAACCAACTGAGTATAATAAAGAATGGAATAACAAAAGAAATCACCATGCATGCGATAGACCGCACAGACAGGTTATTCTAACAGAATAATAAATAATAGGACCAGGTCCGGCGTAAACGCACAGACAGGATATTCCGACAGAATAATAAATAATAGAACCAGGTCCGGTGTAAAACACACAGACAGGATGTTCCAACAGAATAATAACAAGACGGAACTAGGTCCGGTGTAAAATACACAGACAGGATGTTCCCACAGAATAATAATAAAAACGGAACCAGGTCCGGTGTAAAACACACAGACAGGATGTTCCAACAGAATAATAGAAGAATGTCACCAAGTATAGGGTAGACTACGTATACAGGTTATTCCAACAGAATAATAAAAAATGGAATAACAACAGTTCTCTTCATGAATATAAATGAAATAATATTCCATACCTTAAAAGAACTGGATATTGGAAAAGTGAAGTAGCAGAATACTTTTATTCTCTCTCTCTTATTCTCTCTATACTTTCTCTCTCTATAGCTTGAATGAATTCGTGAAAAATAATGAAGCCCTAGGCCTCTATTTATAGAAAAACTGAGGGTGACTCTTGGTCTTAACGAATGGTCAAATGACTTTTGGTAATATTGAAGGGACAACTACTATTGACGAAAGTAATTACTATTGACCAAGGTAAATACTATTGACGAAGGTAATTACTATTGACCAAGGTAAATACTATTGACGAAGGTAATTACTATTGACCAAGGTAAATACTATTGACCAAGGTAAATACTATTGACGACGGTAATTACTATTGACGACGATAATTACTATTGACGAAGAGACTCTTAGATGATGACATATGGCCCCCCATAAAAATAACCAAACTTACCACAACGTCTCAATTATTAATTTAATAATATAACATATTATACAGATGATACTATGACAATAATTTAAGAGATATGATGCAGCAATTACTGTAGCAATAATTGAGTATAGCCGAGTGACTTCTCACGTAAGCATCAATAATCAATACCATGTGCTACTATGCAACCACGCGTATTACTGTACTTTTACTACCGGGTAGTTCAACAGTTTTAACGGTTTTAACGGTAACACCTCAGCCGTTATTTTTATAGAAAGATAATTTTGTCGTTTTTTAACTACGACTATACTTCTGTTGTGGGGTCCACCAATGATATTCCCCGACCAAACGAATATTTTAAAACAACTTGCTTACTTTGCAAAATTTATAAATAATACCCACAACTATAATATTATATCAAATCCACACCATAATTATTTTGAGAAAATTAAATATTTATTCATAAAATCTGGGGTCTCACATATAGCGTCGCTAAAAATATAAACGACGGCTGTATAACCGAACTATCGCCGGGTCCGTCGTTAAAGCGGGGTGAGCTCGGGTGAGTTGAATAAGGGGTGAACTTAAGATCCGGACCGTAGGTATAGGTATAGATTACGGGCATATCAAGTACTCCCTCCGTCCTTATCTAAATGACCTTTTAGAGATGAGCACAAAAATTAAGATAATGATTGGAAAGTATTAAATATAGTACTCAATTGTTTATAATACCCTTAAATTATTAATTTATCGTAGCACAAGAGTTTAAAGTATCAAAAAAATAGGTAGAGTAATGAGGGGTAATTTTGAAAAAATTATTATTAATTTTCCTAGATTTGAATAAATATCAATTAATTAGAGATAAATAAAAAATTTTAAAACGTCATTTAAATAGGGACGGAGGGAGTACAATATATAGACAGAGTTCTTATCCTTGGTCTATACTACTACTCTATCCAAACGCCTATCAAAATTAGAGCTCTCCAAAGTTTTAAGTTTTATTAATACTAATTTCTACTTGGTAGTAGGAGTATACTTGCTCGTATAATAATAGTCTTCATTAACGCCAGTTACGCTTACAGTATTGTTCGTTGCTTCTTTTCTCTCTTTCCGGCCGCGTTACCTAACACGCTCCTCCTGATTTGCTTTTCCTTACTACTTTTGTGTGTAGACGCATTGAGCTCTAACTGTTTGACGAAATGCCTGAAAGATGGTTACACAAATTGCCTTCTCCCAACACCTCCTCATTTCTCACCCACCTTTGAGTTTTCCGGTTATTTCCTCCCTGGGTGGTTTCAAAAGTTTTCCAGAAAGAAGACGAGGGCTTCGACGAGAAGTACCTCCTTTTGATACATTCTTGGCGAAAGGGGGTTTTTGTTTAGGGTTTTCGGAGGTGAAAAGGAGGGGTAACAGTGGTTCTTGGTGTAAGGGGTGGGACGAAAGTGACGGAGAGGCCAGATTGGAGGCGGAGATTTTGGAGTTTATGAATAAATCCGAGAAGCCTGAGGCGTTTCCAACCAAGGAGGAGCTGGTGAACGGTGGAAGAATGGATTTAGTTGAATCCATTTTAAAGAACGGTGGTTGGCTTTCAATGGGTTGGGATTCAGATGACGAAAATGATGAGAAAGAGGGATTTTCAATATACTGCTCCGAAAGTGCTGATTTTAATATTGCGGACTTTCAAGATAAAGTTGAGAGTCTGCAGGAGAGTAATTCTTTCAAGGAGGCCGAAGTTGAATCTACACATTCTTCTCAATTGGCTTCGCCGTCTGGTAGATCACTGTGAGGTTCTTCCATGAATTTGTAGTTTTTCATTTTGATTGTCTGGATAAAGAATGATTTTTTTAATAAGTATTTTTATAATCTATTGCAAGAGGCAATGTGTTTACTAGGAATTTTATTTTACTGAGATGATTCTTTTGGTCAGAGATATGGCTGCTGAGGACATCACAGGCATTGAGGGTATTCTGAATCGATTGGAGAAAGAGAGAAATCTGGCCTTGGGTATCAATTTGGGAAATAATGGATATAAAACTAATGCCCCTAGTGAGAATGATGGAGATCACACACATTTTCGAAGCTTAGCAGATGCAAGTGAGTGATTTCTTATTGTTAAGGGTCTTGATATGTGATATACTCAAAATATATTTTGTCTGATTACTCTCGTATGCCTGGCTTTTGAAGTTTACCACCACATTTAGTGAAACTAGATAATAGGATTTTATATTAGTATAGATATGTCTAGCTTTTTATTTCTTGAAAGTTCTTAGCAGCTAATGCGGTAGCATCACAAATTGTGTATGATCTTCCTGTATATACCTTATGCTTTATATAGCTATGGTAAATATTGTGTTCCTAATAAATTGAAGCTTGTCTGGGAACTGGTTTAATTGCATTTAATGCGATGATATTACGGTTGGTTACTACTCTTTGTTGTTGAATTTCATTGTCGACTTAATTTTGTTGTAGTTTGTATCTATACCATCTAAAACATTAGATGTGGTGTTTGTATTGTAAAAGACAGGGCTGACCTCAGAGAAAACAACAGACCCACATCAGGTAGTCCTGCTAAAAGCATGTTCGATAATTCAGTTGGCAAGCTTAGCAGTAATGGATCTCTATCTGACATTAATTGTTTAAAATACTCTTTTAATCCAGAAATGTGGAGAACTTGGAGTAGTCAACGAGCAGGCTTCACAGATACAGAATTTGAAGGTTTCAGTTCCCTATTTTCAAATGTAGTTTTAAGTGCAATGTTTGGTTTGAACAATGTCTTAATTTTTCTTACGTTTTGCAATACGCAGCTGCTGAAATTTGTTTCGATGAAGATACAGTGGAAGGGGAAAATGAGAACTCACAAGTTGAAAGACTTTCAATTACAGGGGGTGCTCCTGAAGCTGTAGACCGATGGAATGAGATTAACAACAATCAGATACAAACTCGCCTTCAGCACCTGCAACTTGAGCTTGCCTCTGCACTTCACTCGTTGAGGTCCAAAAGCAAGGAAATTATTCCAAAGGTGGCAGTCTAATTCTTGTCATTCTGGTTGATTAATTTCTTGTTGTGACAACAGATTTTCAATGTTCTTCTAATACTAATCAGTAATATTAACCAGTCTATTTCCTTCAAGAAAATGCATATATAATTATGTATAACCAGTTCACTGTTGACTGATTCAACTTGTTTGCTTGGGATGAATGATTAGTTCTGGGTGCGGATTTCTGATTTTGTTACATTTTACCTTTACAAAACATATATCTGCACCTGTATCCTAGTGGTTATCTTTCCTATTTTTGATAAATCTCGTAAGATGAGGAGAAAGAAGGTCACTTGTTAAAGCCATAAAGAAGAAATACAATTCACACACTTCAGTAAGAAGCTTATCTTCTTAAAGTCTTTAACTATTTAGTTGGGTTGTCTTCCTTTCAGGATCTTATCCGTGAAGGAGGAATCAACCGAGAAGAAGGCTACAAAACATAACAGATTGTTCTTCATTGTAAACCTGACCATTTTTTAGCTTTGATAATTCAAACTGTTAAAAATGTTTAAATTAGGAATTTAGAGCCTGACCATAGTGACCTGACATTTCTTTCAACTGCACCTTGTTTTTGTGCAGTTTATGATTTGTCTTTCCCTGCTCTCTGTCAGGTTTCAATTTTTTGTATATGGTAAAGTTGTGATGAAAGAATGAAAAATTAGTACCGGAAGATCAAAATATTTTGAAAAAGAAAAAGAAAATTTTAATGGAGTCTTTTCACATGTGTGATCTATTGTTCATTCTGCAAAGAAAAAAGTGAAAGTTTAACCTTGACAAAAAATGATTAATATTTTCAAATATTTGTTTAGTTAATCAATTGGATAAGATTGTGCCTTGTTCTTATTTGAAGATTCACACTGTTTGTGTCTTTGAACGTTTGGTTGGATTCTTAATAGTAGTACCTCTTAGATCTTGTAGTGCACTTCTTATCAGGGTCTTGAGAGCACCTCCAGCGAGTTGCAGGAGCTTTCCGATGCATGGGAATTCCAGGAAAATGAAGTCATTAATGCCCGGGACAAGTTGCGGTCGATTCGTGCAAAGTTAGCAATATTAGATGGGAAGATGGCACTAGCAATAATGTGCGGATAATCAATGTTGTTTGTCAATATTTACTTTTGAATCTTCTCAGTTTAATTGACGTGAATCACATTCCTATCATTTCTCTGGCAGTGAATCACAAAAGATAGTGGAAGAGAAGCAGAGGAAGATTGATGGAGCTCGCATATCTCTACAGCTTCTCCGTAGTGCCTGCATAGTTTGGCCTAATTCAGCCTCTGAGGTTTTGTTGACAGGTTCATTTGATGGTTGGACCACTCAGGTTAATCTCATTAGTATTAGGTTGATTGATTTTTTTCCTCCTATGATATAAACTTGTGAGAGTCGAAAAAGAAAACTTGTGAGAATCAATATGTAGGTTTTCATTCTCACTGAAAGTTGACTAGAAAACAAGATTAAATATTTTCCTAGAATAAAAAACTAAAATAAAAAATTTACAAGAATATGTGAAGAGCCCGTTGTCAATTTTGAAAGTTAATTTTTACTAGAACTTTAAACATCACACTCTGGGTTGGTCACTCAGGGAAAGGGGGTCTTTGTTGTAAATATAATTATTGTCTTCTTTTTTGTTACAGTTATGATTCTGTTTTGCAGAGAAAGATGGAGAAATCAAGAACTGGTATTTTTTCAGTGTGCTTGCAGCTGTATCCAGGTAGACATGAGGTAGGTCATTCATTCCCATTAACTGATCAAATGGTCCTACAAATATAACTCCATTCATTTATTAATTTTCTTCACAATAATCTTCAGATCAAGTTCGTCGTGGATGGTATCTGGAGGATCGATCCCTTGCGACCCATTGTGCACAACAACGGATATGAAAATAATCTTCTTATTATCACATGACGGACGCATCATGCGACTGCAGGCAGGCATGGCATGGCATGGCATGGGAATGATTTCTTAACAGTCAGCAGCAACTAATCAGTTTTCCACTTTTTTACCAGTTTCCATCCAAGCTCGCTCCACCTTGCTAGCATTAGCATGTTTCTTAATGTTGTAGAACGGTGTATGTTCCCAATATGATCTGATTCAATCAATTTCATTTTTTCCTTCCACGTGATTTGTTAACGTGTTTACCAAAATAGGCTTAAATATAATTTCATATTTAATTATTCAACTTTCAATTATGTGTACAGTAAAAAAAAAAAGAAAAGCCTAATAGGGTTGCGGGGTAAATAAGGGTACCTAAAATAAAAAATAAAAATGCAGCTATCCTATTCCTATGAAGGATTAAAGGCTACTCGAAATTTGTCAAATATCATTCAAAACAAGTATATGTTGTTCTATTTTTGCTTTATGAATGAAGCCATGTGTTTTTGATGCTCTCTAGTTTCGCACCAAATTTAAGATGTGTAAAACTCTTACTTTTATTTCTTTTTATGCATTTAATTTCTGTCCCACAAAAAGAATCTATTTATATTTTTTAAATTCAAATTGCAATTCATATGATTAATATAAAATAATAAATCTTACAATAAATAATATTTTTATGTAATTTGTAATATGTATTTACTAAAATTAAATGAATCTATATTAATTTTGAATTAAAAATAGATCAAATTGACTTTTAAAAAGTCAATAACGAAATTATATATTAGAATGGAAGGAGTATAAATTCCTTAATTTTAAATTACAAAATGTTAATTATTACTACCTCCCCCTCCGTTTAATTTTACTTTTCCTAATTTGAAAGTATACTCACCACACTGTATACGTATAAGAAAAAAAAATTATTTTCAAATTTCTCATCTTAACTACTCTATTAGTGTCATTTTTTTTGTTTTATTTAATCTTCCACGAAACAATAAGAAAAAGAAAAAAAGACGTATTAACTATCATAAAAGTACCATTAATTGCAATAAAATATTTATTGCTTTGTACAAATTTGAGTTTTAGGAATTCTCAATTGACTTCAAAAGTTTTGCTTAAAGGAGGGAGTGTTTACTTAAAAGTAAATTATATATTAAAATATAAACAGGTCCTATGGGGTTTTCCTACATTTTGGTAACAAATACAGCCTTTTGACAAGTAGCATTACAATAAACACAATTTTACATGGTATAACATTCCATTGGAACATCAATCGAGTTGGAAATCAACGACAAAAATCCAGAAAACGTTGAGGACTACTCAGACTACCACGACAGAGAGCAGTTGGCATAACTGCTGCAGCAATAAGGCTAAATTATCATACTTGATCAGCTGCTTAAGAGACATGACATATATTTGCATCGCAACACTTAGCAGGAAAGGAACTGCAACAGCTTCCAATTTAGTATGCCCTCTACCCTTCAAGGTTTCATCATTCTGTGGGTTTTTTAGCTCTCAGCAACACATTTTCTCCATCGCATATAATCTATACCTCTCCTTTTTATTATGCAGCGTACAAGAAGTGCAACATGGATCTTTAAACTCACAAATCATCATCAGTAGGGAGAATTATCATCTGTATAGATTTTGGAGACTCCAAAATGATATTCAGGTAAATCAATTGGAAAAATAGTATATCATGCATACCGTTCCTTTCCAGCCATTTGGACGCCAAGACTAGTCACAAATTCTTACTGTGGCTACATCAAAACTGAGAAGCGGGGCCTGGTGCCCTTACAGCAAATGTAAATCCACTACCACAATAAACTCTGGAGGTGGTGTTTTGCTCAGCAACTTTTTGACCTAGACACACGAACTGAGGCATACCTTGATCACATGTATTACCCAGGCCAAGTTGACCATGTTCACCCCAACCCCATATCATAATTGCACCATCCTCTGCAAAAGTAAGTAATAAGAAAAAATAAGTATAATTCAGCACACTACAGAGATAAAAGTAACATATTCGTTTGATTAAAAAAATCATGCCTGTCACCAAGGCCGAGTGCTCAGCTCCTGCTGCAACTTGTAGAACTTTTATACCATCAAGACCTGGAACTTTCTCCGTAAGGACTTTAGATTCTTCTACACGGTAAAACACTGTAGCTTAAACTACTGTATGACGTACGCTCGGAACTTAATCAGCCAAAATGCATAATAATACAGGAGTTCGAATGATGGATTGACTTAGAGTAGAATCTATACTAATTAGTTTCATTCAGGATTGATATACCCTTGCTACAAAAGATCCCAAATGGTCAATTCAGAACCAACTACTATAGTATATGGTCGCCGAAACACGTCCATGTCATCAAATGATTACTTATTGATTCTACAACCTTTGTTATTTTTCGGTTTTCACATTTCACCTCGACTACCCCTAAATGCTTCCACGGAAACGACGCTATTGAATCGGTTCTTCGCGAATTCGCATTAGCGCAAATCCAATCTTTTCGGGAATGCTCAATAAGTGCGCCATGATCTATCTTCCTTCTTTTACTTTCCTTGCCTATCTATGTGTTTGCTTCTTATTTAAACCGAATGGTTTAATAGGAGGGGGGGGGGCGGGTTGGCGTCAAAAGACACTTAGATATGGCAAAAGAATCTTTTTGGATTGAATTGGCTTTTTAGGAGTAATGATAAAATGGGCTTACTTTTCCCGACGCTGAGTCATCCTATTCCAAATGAGTCTACGACTACAACTACCAGCATTAGTTCATGTTTCCTAGTTATTTCATCTCAAAAGTTATTTTCAATTAACCTCTAAAGGAAGGAACATATTTTCGTACATACATGTGTAAGATATTAAGTGTTCATCTAACTTTATAGTTTATACAACATTTGTATCCTGTTAGAATAGAAATGCATTCACAAACTTGAAAATTTCATCACCCTTTTCATTCTTTTTCCAAATTATTTACTTATGATAATTGTATCAATGAAAGATATGGGGAATTAAACAAACACAGAAAGGAGAAAAAAGGACTAAAGTCCAATTTGCACCATGGATTTGTTTTTTACAACTAAATGCCCCCTAGAGTTTTTCTACAATCAATTACTGTGTTATATTTGGAGTGCAAGTTGTATTCCAAGTTAAATACTGGGGTATTTAATTGTCAAAAAATCTTTGGGATAATTGGATTTTGATTGTATAGGGTGCAAATCGAACTTTAGTCCCCCTCACCCCCCCCCCCAAAAAAAAAAAAAGAAGAAGAAAAAGAAAAGGAGGTCCTGATATGCTTGTAGAAACCCAATGTAATGCATATGCCTATATATGCATACAATATCCATAAATTAGAGAGTAGATACAGTCCAACTCATTGGCCAGAAGGCGAGGAATGTTTACATATGGTCCCAAAATTATGCTTTACAAAGCAGCCAAAAGTTCAAAACCCAATATTTTATATTTGAGAAATTGTACAAGTTAGGGTGTATACCTGCATTCCCACATGCATGCTTCACCATATTTGTTTTCTGAGGATCACTAAGCACTCCATGGCGTTTGCCACCAAACATAAAAGCTTTTCCCTCACCTGTTTAAGATACTCATTCTGCAATTCAGTAATACAAAGAGGCACCTACCACAACCTAGAAAATAAAATAATTAAATTAATAAGGTTTACATTAAGGTACCTGTTAATACTAAAGCATGATTCCATCCAAGAGCTGCCTGGGTCAACGACAAAGATGCAATTGCACAACGTGGATAGTAAGTATCTGAACTGCCGCTGAACCCTCTTCCCCAGATGTACAAATGACCATCAGCTAAAAGAAATGAAATCATGTAAACCAATAACAGGAAAAGAGGAAATCAAAAAAGTAAAGTCCATGGTGAACTGATTTTTTCATGTCAAATCTGTTTAGATCTGACTTTCTAGTTTCATGCCCCACAAAAGAGTTTTTCATTGATTCGTTATTACAAGGTTCCAAGCTTCCAATAGCAGATGGTGAAGACCTTAGCCCATCATACAATTGATGCTTCAAATCTATGTTAACAAATCATGCAAGAAAAAATTTAAGGGCTCACCAGATAATGCTGCGCTATGATCTCCATTTGCAATGATGCTAACAACATTGACATCGTCCAATCCATAAGTAGTTTGAGGAAGGCTTATTGATCTAATGTTATCCTCAGATATACCAAGTTGACCACGCTTTGCAGACCCAAATCCATATACTTGATCTCCTGAGTGACCTGCGCAGATTGATATCATCTTTCAGAGCTAGAGAATGTTAGTTTGAAGTAAGACTCAAGATTCCAACAAATCCATCACCAGATTTAGCAATTATTTCCCTTCATAGTTTCTGACATGGGGTGGGGGATTGACATCATATAAGATCCAAAGTCCAAAAGTACGTCTAACTTGCACCCTGGAGATCTGAAGACTGATGACACGCATGCTACAGAAGAAGTAAAACACTCGTTTACTTATTCTTCATTCGTCTCTATCTACTCATTTTTTTTATAAAAAAAATACATTAAAAAGAAGCACATTTAAGAGGCAAATATGTGCTCTGCTGCCTTTGCATTATGATACATACTTAAAAAGCCAATACCATCCTGGCATGCTCTCTCTTCTTTTTTTCTTTTGTCAGTAAGTTCTGATAACCTAAAATTTCTCATGCAAACTACACTTGTGGATACAACTGGTCAGTTGTTACCTTGTAAGCTTCGCAAATATTCGACAATCTTCACGCGGAAGTAGCAGGCAACTTTACCACACTACTTTGGTGATCATTTCTCTTCCTTGGTTCATATTTATTTGCAATAGAATCATTTCCAGTGTCTGATTGCTCTGACTAGAATCCTCACTCTGGTCCAATTCTACCACAAAAAAACTCTTTTTCATATTTAATAGCAATAGAACGCAAAAGACAAATACAGTCTGGTTAATAACTAGCTTTTCATTTCATCTCCACTTTTACTAGATTTGTCTAGAGGTATTTGCTAAATTAATACACACATAGGACTCTTTATTATTATTAAGTTCCACCTTGTCCTCACTGATCCTAATCTAGTACGTCAATTGTTTTCTCCCTTTATTGTTTCATCACCTTGTCAAACCAAACTTAGAGATTACTTGTTTCTCACAAAGGTAAAAGATTTGCCAGAAAACTTCAATGTAATCCATATGTACCCTCATCAAGGAGGACACCCCTATTAATAGTAGATTATATGGAAGTTCAAGGTTTATGTGATAGAATTTTAGTCCTTACTCTTTAGAAGAACAAAGTACAGATAAAGAAAGCATTTTACTATTATTTTAATGTGACAAGTGATCACTTAACCCTTCTTATGATTTTTCTACTGATCACATGGATATAGGTGTGATTATAAAATAAATAACAAAGCTTTTGATTTTTAGGCGTGTAGAACAACCATCCCTTCGCAACATATTCACACAGATGCAACTAACATGACTAGGATTTCTTAGAGCAGTGGTTTCTACCTTTTAATAAGGCTAGTGAGTGGCGCATACCGCATGCGATCTTATCTACATGCCTAGAAACAAAATATGAAACTTTTACTGGAGAGCACTGTGATTTGGAATCGCCATGCCCAAGCTGACCAAAGGAGCCATCTCCACAGGTAAAAAGACATCCGTCATCTGAAAAGAAGCAATATATTATGATCAAAGAAAGTATTAAAGATAAAATAACTGTTAGGTAACCAACTCATCTAAAAACTTAAGTTGTTAGAAAGAGACACTAACAATGTATATCAAGCCAACACCCCCCTCACATGCATACATGGAGAGAGGCAAATTATATGCATATACATTAATATCAATATTAAGGACAATGTGTAGCGAGACGGCTTGATTACAAGTCCTTGCACAACATTCACACCCATATAAAGGGTAACGTGCGGTCGGAAAGATTTAAACCCAAGACCTTGCATATCTTGAGCTCTGATACCATGTTAGGTAACCAACTCATCTAAAAGCTTAAACTGTTGGAAAGAGGCACCAACAATGTGTTAAAAATTTAAAATAAACTTTTGGTAATTATTTATTAATTTAAATATTTTATTTTTTAGGGATGTAGTGAGCATTAATGTATTTGAAAGTTTCAATATCTAGAACCTTGTAGAACATGCTTGCACTTGATATCTTTCTTGAGCCTTCCACAAACATCAAGAACCTTCACTTTTCTACCAATGCTCACCACTAAGTTAGAGTTCTTGAACCTTCCAAACCTCCACCTACCTTGAGCTTCTAGACCCTTTTCTAATCCCCAAATCACCAAGCCAACACAAACACAAATCGCCAACAACAACTACCATTGCAAACTTGTTCGTGCTTTCTCTCTTGTAAGTTTTTCCTTTTGTGAGCTTTTTCTTTTGTAAGCTTTCTCTTTTGTAAGGTATTGATTGTAAGCTTGTAACTTAGATTCTTCAATAATAATAAAGGTCTTTTTCTTCCGTCATTTTTTGGAGCTATATTCTAATTTCTTGGTTCTTCTTTTACTTCGGTTGTGAGTCTTGACTAGCGGAAATTTATTGTTCACTATTCTAAGAAAGCAATTTCCAAAATTTGGAATTTGTCTTTCTTCGCACAATGTATATCAAGCCAACAATAACAAATAGTCCTCCAAACATAATACATCACAAAAAATACAACAGTACATGAGGAAAAAGAAAGCATAAGACATTAGCAGTTCAAAAAAGAAATGAAACTTAATGGTAGAGCAATATTAAGAAAATAGTGAAAGTCAAAACAGTTCAAAAATCTTATGACACAAATAGTGGATACCAAATCTAACTAGATATCAAAATTATATAATTCAAGATAATATTACCTGCATTTTTTGTTAGTATAATATGATAACTTAACAATTAGAAAGTTGAAACTAGATATTTAATTTCATCAAACATACAATTGAACCATGGACTGCTTGAGTGGCATGCTCAGGCATTTCTTATTACAACAGTAAAGAAATCACTTCCTTCCGTATTTACTATGCTAAACACAAATATCGGATAATTTTATATGAGTACTTCAAAAGCAAAATAGGTCAATTAGATGTAAGAATTTCAATTGATTTGGATCCGACTAGACAATACTATAACAATATATCACAAGAAAAAGGAAAGAAAAAACCAAGACAATAACAAAGATATAATGGTGGGGTGGGGAGAATGAAAGAAACCTGAAACAAAACCGGAATGGTTCCATCCAGCTGAGACATGAGTTATGATAAAGCTTTTAAAAAACTCAACAGGCTTTGGTTGTAAGCAGTTAAGCATATCCCCATGACCCAATTGACCCGAAGTGCCTCTTCCCCAAGTCAACACCCTTCCACCTATATAAAACAAATGTTGATCAACAAAACACAATTACCCAAATCTGATGTTCAGAAATCAATATGTACAACAAATTATGAGTAGGAGAGGAAAGTGGGTACAGGATAAAAGGGCAACGACATGAGCGCCGCCGCAGGAGAAAGCAAAAATGGGTTCTCCGGCTGAGAGAGAAGGGAGTAATTGGGGGAGGTGTTCGTCTCGAAGTTTCTGCGTCGCGAGCTGCCCGTCTGTACCTGCGCCCCAACTCCACGCTTGTTGCTGCTTTTGTTCTACTGTTGTTACTCGTTCTTCTTCTCCAACTCTTTCCTTTGCTTCTATTACTGCTTCGTTCGATTCCATCCTCATTCCAACAAACTTCCGGTACGGGCCTATAAATATTTCGTTAATACTTTTTAGGATAAATTACGTATAGTAGTACATTTTAAAAATAATTATAAAAATCATACACCTATAAAATAATTATAAAAGTATTACACTTTTTTGTTTTTATTTTCAATCTCAACATAATTAAAGGTCCTTAAATTAAGGGATTAATATGTAATGACTGACATGACAATATCAGTGTAATTAGAATTCCTTAATTTAGGAGATTAGTTTTGGTAGGTGCTATTTTCTCTTTTATCTCCTCCTACTGCTATTTTATGTATGTCACTACAATTTTATTTTCTATTTTCATATTTAAAGACAAAAGCTGAAGAGTGAAGAGAGAAGATGAAGACACCAGTGAAAAGAGAAGATGAAGACGATATTTTGCCATTTTCTCTCTCATTTTCTTCTATTCTGTCATTTTTTCTTCAAAAGATGAAGACGCCATTTCTGCCATTTTTGTATAAAAGATGAAGACATCATTTCTGTAATTTTTGTATAAAAGATGAAGACACAATTTCTTTCATTTTCTTTTATTCTGCCATTTTTTTTTCTCTCTTTCATTCTTCCAATTGTTCTTCATATTTTTTTGTACTCTGTTTTTGTAAGTACTTTTATTTTACCCCTCTCTCTCTCTCGAGCACCAGTTTTTAAGATTTTCTCTTTAATTTCATTTATTTGGGGTTTATGATCTTAATTTTATGCAAAATGTGCGTTTGATTATGAATTTATGATCACTTTTTTTGTTGATTGGTGTTTACCTTAGTATAAAAGTTTTGTTACCTCAGTATAAAAGTTTGGTAATCAAACTTTTATACTAAGGTAACCAAACTTTTATACAAAGGTAACCAAACTGTCATACCAAGGTTACCAATCCACCTCCACACCATCAGTTTTTTCATAGTGTAGTTGGTAACCAAACCTTCACACCAAGGTAACCAAACCTTCATACCAAGGTAACCTTGGCATAAATGTTTGGTTACCTTGGTATGACAGTTTGTTTACCTTGGTATAAAAGTTTGGTTACCTTAGTATAAAAGTTTGATTACCTTAGTATAAAAATTTTGGTTACCTTGGTATAAAAGTTTGGTTACCTTAATATAAAAGTTTGGTTACCTCAGTATAAAAGTTTGGTTACCTTGGTAATTACCAAGGTTTGGTTACCTTGGTATAAAAGTATGGTTACCTTAGTATAAAAGTTTTGGTTATCTTGTTATAAAAGTTTGGTTACCATGACATACTAACGATCTTCTTCTCTGCAGTATCTTGAGAATTTCCTTTTACTACCAGAAAATGGTTGCTCCCGCCACTGCCGCCCAAGCCTCCACTTCCACCGTCTCTGTAACCACCACTTGAGCCACCACCGCCATCTCCGCCACCACCGCCATTGTTACCTCCTCCATAGCCATCACCGCCGCCTCTAAAGCCATCATTACCGCCGCCTCTAAAGCCACCATTATCGCCTCCTCCGACGCTGTCACCTCCTCCAAAGCTTCCACCTCCTCTGAAAATTGCCTCCGCCACCTCCTGCAAAGTATAAAATTTGTACAGTCTTTCCTATAAAATTTGAATTTGAATATTTGAATTTGAATTTATTTTTGTGGTTAGATCCCAGATATTTGAATTTGAATGATTAGTTATAGCAGATATTTCTTCTTAATTTTAGGTTTCCTTATTAATATGAATTGCGTTATTTTTGTAATTATTTTGTGTATGTTTTATTTTTGTAATTACTTTCTAATTGTTGTATATTTTGTGTAAATGAAACGAGTTGAGCCGAGTATTAAGTTGTTCAGATTTGACTCACAAAATTTATCTGGTATAAAATCAGGTTTGATTGAGGCTCGTTTAGCTATCGAATCGAACACGATCTCGAATCGAACACGAGCCGTTTGAACTTTTCGAAAAATATGATCTGAGTATCAATAAAAAATTACATTTTGAGGAGGTTCGAGTAATTTATCGAACTTTAAAATTTATTCGTATTTGAATAATTTATATTTCGAGTTGAACGAGTACGAATCGAGACTGAATTGTTTGTTAATTTTACAACTTTAATTATTTTTTTATCATTATTCAGGCTATTTATGATGAATTATATAATCACATGATGAATATGAGATTAATAATTTTCCACATTTCAAGATATCAATTGGCTTTATGGGATTAATAGTCTCATATTAAGAGATTAATAATCTCTAGTCAAAAAAATAATAACTCAAAATAATGTTAAATTAACACAAATAATCAAATTTCAAAGATACTTTTTACAAAAAAAACATGTCCTTACTTTCCTATGCTCCAGCATAGAACAGAGACAGAGGCACAGCTATCTCCTTTTATTTTGTCGGCTATAGCCTTAAATTTACACCTGCACCAACGTTGGGCTGGTAAAAATAGTGCGAGGATAAGATAAAAATTTATGTATAAAATTCATAGGACTAAACTTGTGATTATGTTGATTGGTTTCTCATTGATTAATGATACTTAGTATATATCTTAATCACTATGACGTACTCTATTTGGTTGTGTAATTATTTCTATAAATCATAACCATATTTTTCCCTCACTTGTAATGGGGCGTTTCGTAATTAAAAATCCGTCAAACCTATTTATAATTTGGGACATCCTTATTAGTCGGTATATTCATATGTTTAACAAAACACACCAATTGTTGCTTCGCAAATTTTAGCTTATTAGCCTATTTGATAAAAGTTGATTTGAGCAAAGTAAAAGCATTCATACATTTCTAAAATAATTATTGGTCAAACACTTGTATTAATTTTCTAAATAATTTCCAAGTCAACATCATACTCTATCGTTTAGTTTAACCCAAGTAGTAGTTCCCACACACCCTCTTTATGTCTTATTAGCTTGACAACAATCCAGAGTCATCCAAAGCATATATTAAAAACAGAGCAACCATAGAAAGTACGTACCTTAAAAGTTTACTGGATTATGAAACAAACCTTAAATTTTTATTCAAAACAACCAAACTAATAGAATCAATTAGGACATTACACAAGAACATGTGAATCCAAGACCTTTATCTCACTTCTCTCTTCCAAAGTTTCAGTCTTTACGCTGCAGCTTGCCAGGACTACATATATTCCTAAAAAATACTCCACATAATGTTACAATTCGGGCCAAATCCTTTTGGTCCTAGTGCTAATACAAGTTACAGAATATCATCATAAGCAACGATTTCTCTACCCTTATAATAAGGGAATTCCTCTGTTCCTGATCCACCACTCTTCTTCTCATTATTGTCATTGTTATTGGCAACATTGTCGACTCTAGGTTTCACAATAGCTGACCCGACCTTATTACCTCTTCCATGTCTACTCAATGGAACCTCAGCCCTCAATAGCCTTGACAAGGACGAAGATCCATTCTTTTGTCGAACACCTTCTCTCCATTGAGGCACCGGGTCACTTGCCCACATCACCTGTACCTGCATACAACCCAAAGCAGACCCTAATTTCAATTTGTAAGCATACATAAATAATTGATCAAGATGCGAGTAAAAAAGGGATATACTCGATTGGAATCGAGGGTGATGCCGAAGGAGGGGTCGAGGGACGCGGCAATGGCGGATTCGGCGGAGTCATTGGAGCGGAAGGTGATGTAGGCGACGCCTGTAGGGTCCATGCGGGTCCGAGAGATGGAGCCGTAGATCTCGAATCGGGACTTGAGGTCGAGGACGGAGAAATCCTGGGAGAGGCCTGTCACGACCACCGCCGTGGGAAGCTTGACAGAGGGACTTTCAGGCAGGTCATCGTCGGCGGGAGGGGGCAGGGGGCGACGACGTTTGGGGAGGGAGTAGAGGACGTGGCGTGAGGCATAGGGTTTCTCTCTTTTGCGGCTCATCTTCTCTTGCGCTTCGTTTGGGAGGAGAAAATTTGGGAAAGCGCGACGCCGACGCTAGTGGTATGCTCCTACAGTCCTACTACTAGTCAATATCCAAGTCAGTTTAGAGTATCTCGGTAAATTGTGACTAACGAATTTTGTTGTTGTGTATTGTAATAAATTTTTATTAAATTATATTTATGGAAAAAATATTAATATGACAATATTGAGATTAAATAGAATTATAAAGTGTTCCATTTATCACATATATATTTAAGAGAATTATTAATAATATGTATACGAACAAAAAATCAACGTATATATTCGTAATATATATTATTTTTTATCCTATAAATAAAATATATAAATTAAGTAAAGAGATAATAATCACAAGAAACTATATACAATTTGCAATTAACTTTAAATTTTTAATTTCAAAAATATATTTACATATTTTTTATTATTAATTTTAAAAATAATTAATTTGATTAAGAAAGTCAAAATTAAACATTTAATTTGAAAATGATGGAGTATTATTTTTGAACGGGTCTATAAGAAGTCGAGATAACTTAGCTTTGATCCAACCTCGAGTAGGGGTGTAAACAAATCAAATCCCAACGAACATCTTAATACTCAGATTTAGTTCCATTTGAAAAAATTGAGCTTGAAATTGGGATTTTTAATTTTGCACTAGATTCAACTCGAATTATTACTCGGACCTGCTTAGTTTGTAAGTACTGGACTCGTTTTACAAAACGAATTACTAGTGAGCCTTTAAATCGAATTTCGAATATGAACTATTTCACTTAAAATTGAATCACTACTAAATTAATTACTGAACTAATGTTTATATATATAAAAAATTCACTTTTATTTATGTAAAAAAATTACAAAAAATGTAATACAAATTGACAATCAATTCATTGATTTATTTAAGTATAAGCTTACACAATTTCATACCACATTTTATAAATTATAAAGATTGATACAAATATCACATATTTAACTTGCTAATATGAGTCAAACCAGTATTCAAATATGATCCATCAAACATGTATCGCGTATGGTTCGAAAGTAAATAAAATATTCGAACACTAATCTGAACGAACATTGATATGCTCAAATTCGACTCGTGTATCATTAAATAAAAAACGATTAGATTTAACTTAAATTAACTTTGAATTCGAATTTTAAATCATATTTTTGAGTCGAGATGTGCCGAACTAGTCGACTTGACTTGTGCTCTTAAACTCGATGCTGAAATAGTCTTTACAAAATAAAATAATGTCAGTGATGACTCAATTACTATTACTTCATTTTAAAAGAAAGTTCTCTCTCACCTGTTAATGCCATAACTAATATCTCCTCTGGCTAAAGCATATACTTAACCTCCAAATAAATCCAGGGGAAGGCCTCTCGGTTAATCCACCCAAAAATATTATTATGCTCCATTTTACGAATTAATCCGGCCACCTCTCATTAAATTAGTCTCCGAATAAATACGACTGTAACTTGGAAAAGTAGCTCCATCTGTCCCCCAATTTAGTGGGTGTGAGTTGGGAGTCCCGCTCAATTAGCGTCTCCAATTTCTACTGTCCATTTTTTCATAACCCAAATACACCTCAACTCGCTCATGTTCTTGTTTTCAATGGCTTCCTCCATTGTATCACGCCCATCGACACAGTTGCCATTTTCTCAAGGAAAGTACCGTGTTAAGCTCCAAAGAGGCCCTTTCTTGATTCACAGCAAGAAAGTCCACTTCAATTCAAAACCCTATCTAGAATTTGAAACTAAAAATCATCTGGGTTGTCTTTTAACCTCCTCTTTACCATCCTTCACTTCAATCAAAGCTTCATCAAATGGGTCTTTTGATATAATTCAAGAAAATGAGACAACTTTACCCTCATTCGATCAACGCCCAGTGAAATTCCTCTTATGGGTCTTGCTCTGGGCATCTGTTTCTGTTGCTTTTTATTCAGTTTCTGGGGACGCTAATGCTGCTGCTGCTCCAGCTGTTGATTCCATTAGAGCTTCTAGTTTTGGCCTAAAGTTTGCCACTGCTTTGAGGAGCTCGGGCTGGCCTGATGAGGCTGTTGTATTTGCTTTAGCAACGCTTCCCGTGATTGAGCTTCGTGGGGCTATTCCGGTTGGTTATTGGTTGCAGCTCAAGCCTATAGTCCTCACTGCCTTGTCTATTTTAGGGTTAGTCTCATATTTCTCTTTCCTCATTATATGTTTATGTAATGTATATTTCAAATTCTACATTGATATTTGTTAAACTGAAGAAATGGGTACTCCAGTTATGCATTTACTTTTAAAAAGTTTTAGATTTCAATTTACTTTCTCTAGTTCCTTGCTGTCCTGTTTTTGTATTGAGTGTGCTCATAATGTCATATCATGGCATTAAAGAAATTAGATCATTAATTTTCTTTGATAAATTTCATTTGCCCACTTTCCCTTGTCCCTTTAAATTAGCACAAATAAGAGCATAGGGTTGTAGACAAGTTTGGAGGATATCTTCATTCAACCAAGACAGCATTGATCGAGTCTTACCAGAGGCACTAAACTATCACAATGTCACCCTTCCCTATTTTCCTACCCTAGACATATTAACTTACTTGGTACTTGGTAGAGGAACTAGTTCTGACATTGTGCTTCTATTAATACATTGAAATGCAAAATTTTGTTATCACAATTTCATTTAACCTGCTTGACAGAGTATAAAATCTGCTTCTACTCTTTTTTTTCTGAGAAATAACTATAAATCTAGTTACTTTGTCTGAATGCCTTCCTTTTTTGGTTTTATAATCCTATTGTATAGAAGGTGTGCAAATATTGAAACATAGGGTTTTAGATTCCACATATTGTGTTAACAGATTTAAGGTTATATGATTTATATGTTATAGTTGAAAGCACATAATTTGCTGGGCGCTGGCTTGTATCTGTAGGAACATGGTTCCAGTGCCCTTTATCATACTTTACTTGAAAAAGTTTGCAACTTTCCTTGCTGGGAGGAACCAGTCTGCATCGCGGTTCCTTGACATGTTATTTCAGATGGCGAAGGAAAAGGCCGGCCCTGTGGAAGAATTTCAATGGCTTGGGCTGATGTTGTTTGTGGCTGTGCCATTCCCTGGTACAGGTGCTTGGACAGGAGCGATCATTGCTTCTGTTCTAGATATGCCATTCTGGCCTGCTGTGTCTGCAAATTTCTTTGGTGTTGTGTTGGCTGGCCTTTTGGTGAACTTGCTGGTTAACCTTGGGCTCAAGTATGCTGTTATTACCGGGATAATACTATTTGCTCTATCGACCTTCATGTGGAGTATCCTTCGAAGTCTTAAAAGCTCTTTGAGCACATCAAAGTGATATGAAACTCTTAAACAACCGCAACGGGTACTGTTAGTTAGGAAATTGACTACTATTTGTGCAGTGACCTTATATTATTAGAAGCTTGTTTTTGTAATTTTTTTTCCTTTCATGGAATGAATCTTCTTTTAGAATTATTATGTGTGAGATATATATGATCTAGAGATAACTGCTCTTATAAATATTTGACAAAATGACATAATTGATCATATGATGTTTATCTTTGAATATTATGCAATTAGGAATATGAGACGGGTTACAGAATCAGGAACTTTCAACTGTCGTTGAACCATTTAAGTTTGTGATTTTTCCCATGCTGTCTTATTTGATACATGTGGTCACATCTAGGTGTCAATTAAACTAAGCCATCCTAAATTTCAATAAATATAATATGTTGACATAATTATTAGAATATGTTGTATATTTCTTTGTGATATCTGGTTGAAATTGGTTCGCAGTTAATGCGTCATGGTTCTTCTAAAGCAAAAAATCATAGTAAAAGTCACTTCATGACTAGATGTGAGAAGGAGAGTAGGGTTGGGGCTAGATGTGAGACTGAAGAATGGGCAGTGATTAACATGAAATGAATTTCATGGTAAAGTCACTTCATGACTAATACACATGACTAATACACGTGGACAAAGAGATCATTCTCCTTCCAGTGTCTTAACACTGTATTGAGCATAAAATAAATTTATCATGAAGTTCACTTCATGTTTACTGGATCTTGAAGAATGATTAGAGAGGAATGAGAGAGGGGTTGATTTTGCGTTAATTAGAATGAGAGGGTTTGGGGAAAAGGAGAGATGCGTGAGATGACTCTTTAGAGTGGATTGGAAACTGTTGAAAAAATGGGGAACTGTTTACAATTAAAGTTTTTGCAAACAATTTTAAAATATAAAATATGGAGTTTTTATTTTCTCGAAACGACCAAGAGTATCTAGAGATGCATCCATAATAAAATAATTGATGATGTACCATACATCAAACCACTATATTGTACGGTTGAAATTGAACTTTCCCAAAAAGAGTCTAAAAAATATTCTTGTTCGATTTTGTATCTATTTTTCTCTTTCATAATAATTTGTCTATTGTTGTAATTTATTTAATTGTTATAATTAATTTTATAAATAGGTAGAACTTAGACCTGACCGCCGGTTCAATCGGTTAAAATCGGAACCGATTGGCATGAATTGGACCAATAACACATTTTTGGTCAAAATTTGGTAGAACCCGTCACATTGACCCGATTTTAATCATTTTTTAATATTTTTTTTGTGTCAAATGTTTTTAATATTAAAATCAATTAATCTTAATAATATTGTAACTCAATTTTATTATGTTTTAGTTTATAATGAATTGGATTTTTTTTAATATGTTTTAATTACTAATAATATATATTAATGATGTCTGTAATTTATTCACTCAGTATATTTTCAAAGTGATTCATTCGCTAGGTATTTTTTCCGGTTGAATGATTGGTCATGATCCGAAAACCTTGCTTAGAAGGGTGATATGATGGAGAAAAGATGATTCAACCGGTCCTCATCCGAAGAAGGGTGATATGATGAAGAAAAGATGATTGCATCAATCTCGGTAATAAATGAACATGAGTATTACTCTAGTGGCTACATATACATACATACATACATTCATTGCTCTCTCACTCTCATGTCCACCGTGCAGTGCATCTCTCGCTTCCCAAGTCACCATCTCTGGGTGCTCCTTTTTCCGTCTGTTCTCTCGGGTGGCATGTTTGACGGGGACTACCTACCTACCTACCTTCCTTCCTTCCAAATACAGTAGCAATCTCATATTCTTCATCTCACGCACGTGGCTCCCACTCATTTGTTAAGGAGGGGTAATTTTCCCTTTCAAATCAAAAGTCGTGTATTTGGATTTAAAGATGGATCGAGGAGGATCCTCAACAAAACAAAACATTACATTTGGGACACATTCTTCCTCGCAAGACAATCAGTCCCATCCGGTTGAACCACGCCATAACTAGAGACTTGGTTTAAATAATTCATAATATAGAAACCAATTGTGTGGTTCTTACTTACTGTTATCTCCTGTTCAACTTCTTTAAATGTTGATACTTACCTTCCTGCAATTTTGAATTTCACAGGTTTCACCAAAACTGGTGGGTCTGTCCTATAAACAGACGGTACTAAAATCTTTGTTCAAACAGCTTTTAAATGAAAAACGATATACGTGTTAACAAATATTTGACGAAATTGAATTGCGACTAACGTAAAAGTGTATGCGATAAGATAGAATAAATTAAAATAAGATTCTTATTAATTCTTACGTATTGTATATACATACGTCACACTGAAAATTTTCTTTTCAAAAAGCACGCAGAATATTTGAGATTATTTATGTGGAGGCCGAAACCTAGAAATCCTCCTAGCTAGCCGTAGAATTGCCACCAGTTATCGACCGTGGGTGGAACTCAAAACAAGCCATTTTGTATATTCATCAGCTTTCAAATCTAATTACATCGATCAGGTTCCATTTCCAAGAACTGTAAAAACCTAAATTTTATTGATCACTTAATAAGGCCAGAACCAAAAGGGTTGATCGTCATTGGAATTTCCCAAATCTTGAACTTTGGGATGCATGGTGTTGGCAGTATCCTGCAGAAGTTATCTTCTTCCGGCCGGTCTTGCTCAAAAACTTTGGGAGGCACGTGTAAGAAAACTTTTGGCATTATTTTTAAAATCAAGAAAGGTGCACTAATTTGGGAACATGTTTCATGTTGGAATAATCCAAGTTTGAGCACAAATAAATTTTCTCACAAATACTTGCGCGTCAAATAAATGTAGTTATTATTTTTGGAACATGTTTTTCATTCTAGAAAATTCGAATTTAATTCCCTCACAAATGCATGCACATTGAGGAAGGTGATTATAACAACGTTAATGATGTGATATCTTTAAAGACTAACCAATTCCTAAAGACCACAAAACTATTTGTCAATAACATGCATGTTTGGTGTGCAATGAATTAAGTTGACCTATACATATGTATCTATCTATTTTTGGTTAAACGTACGCAAAGGCTGGCAGGTATTTAAATTCGACCAACACTTGGGAGATGTTTGTTACGCGCCGAAACTATTCGTTTATTTTGAAAAAAATCATTTGAATGGTTAAATCGTTCAACTATTCAAATAAATTTGGCTGAATGGTTTAGTTTCATTTTTTTGGTTAAATGGACTGCTGAGTTAAGTATTTTTTTTACAATATTAACTATTATATTAATGAATATTAAATAAATTTATAATAATTTTAAATTTTTTCAGAGGAATAAAATAATAAAAATCTGTTATTCAAATATTTCAGACATGTTAATTATTAAATAATTTTTTTTATTTAATATTAAATATTTAATTTAATTCAACTCATTCAAATTCAGAACAATTTTATTTAATTTTTATCGAATAGAGCCTCCGTAGTTAGTAGCAGCCAAAGGAAATTAAGCGTTGCACATCAAGACTCTGTAATTTCTTAGTAGTAGTATTTAGGTGCAGATATTTTGGTGCCTAGCTAGACAGCTAGTAAGCTAACTAACCATATATATATATATATATACAGATTTTTTTTTTATAAGGATTCAAAGTAAGGACTACATTTTTTTTTTTTACTTTTTTTTTAAACAACTAAAAAAAATAATTAATATTTTATGGAACTGAAATTTTTTCATAATACAATGTTTTGGGCGTGTTTTGGATACCTATACCAAAAAATGGTGGTACAGTCTACACAGACTGTACATACATATTTTTGTTATACGTACCCAAATCACACCCAAAACACTTTTTTTAAAAAAACTTTCAGTTCCATAAAATATTTTTTTATAGTTGTTTAAAAAAAAAAAAATACAGTCCTTACTTTGAGTCCTTATTTTGAGTCATTATAAGAGAAAACCTCTCTCTCTCTCTCTCTCTCTCTCTATATATATATATATATATATATATATATATATATATATATATATATATATATTCTTGGGCCATAACATTTTATATATATTTGAGTTATCTTTATTATGGGCTTTTAGAATATTAGGCCGAATCAGTGGGTCGGTCTATTGGGTAAATATGTTTCCATTTGAATTTTGACCGATGATCATGAGGGAGATAAACATTTATTGTTATATCTGCATTTAATTAATGGGAATTAGACATATTCCGACTATGTGACAAACAGTAATAGGAGTAGTAAGTTGGTTGCATGCAGTCGGCTGATGTCATGGCAGGTCGGTGGCATGCGAGACAAATCGGGGAGTATATGAGGACGGAGAACAATACGAATGAGGTAACTGATATTTTCTTTTATCAAAACACTAGAGTTTATCACTTCCATTATTATCTTTGTATCTGCCTGTACTGACTATCATGTCGGAACTATTTTCCGACGGTCCAAGTCGTCAAGCTTCTGGTATTGACTTGTTTACTGTGCAGAATAAGACGCGCTTTTACGTGATTGAGGCACATAGAAAGATCTTGACGTTAACATATATATATGAGATTACATTCACAACAATCGGTTGCTGGGAGCAATCCTTTTTTTTACCCCATGTTGTAGCGGCTAGAGCAAAAAAAATAAAAATAAAATTATAACAAACCGCTACATGTTATAGTGGTCGGGTCAAAAAGGGGTTGCTCCTAGCAACGCAATCGATTGATGTGAATTCAACCTCTCTCTCTATATATATCAGTCCATATGTGCAAATTAATTAGTTAATTGTTTTAATTAGGAGGGGCCGGGTGGTCTTTGTGGACCGATCGGCCAGTGCATGGCCAACCGTTGATATGCTCTACCTCCTGCCTCCTCCTTCATTGGAGTGGAGTACTTCTCACAGGATTATAAGTGTATTTTTTTTTTCTTTTAGGTAAAAATGGAACAATTTTTATTCTATATAGACAGATAAAGTATATATGGTCAAATTAATAAAAAAAGAATATTTTAGCATGCAGTTATTATATTTAGATGATAATGGTGAAGTTTGAATATGGAAGTCTAATCATATATATATACTGGTTGAAGATATTTTATGCCTCAAAGGTACAACTTGAATTAAGTCCAAGCATTCATCGATCAATATATATATATATATATATATATATATATATATATATATATATATATATATATATATATATATATTAAACATGTTTGTGTAGGAAACGATTTCTAAATAAATTAATAATTTTTATTTTTAAAAATTATTATCCTAAGATTTTTTTTATAATTTAGCATAATCAAAAATAAATAAATAAATTATATTTCATACCTTGTGCTTAGTTGTAGTGCAATGAATAATTTTTTCTTATTTTGATGATGGCTTTTCCTCCCTCCTGATTTTTCTCTCTATGACCCTTATTTTGATATTAGGTACTTTTCTCAGTGTGAGCTCAAAATACTACAAAGTGATAATATATAGAGTCATTGATATTTATTAGGATAATTTAAAAACTTTTTTGATATATTTTATCATGCTATCTTGTTAGAGCATTTACAACAGCTTTCTCAATAGATTCTCTATCCCTACATTTGAAGAATATATATCAATAAATCAGGATCTAACAGTTTCCTTATCCTTATATAATTCTCTATTTTAATCTCTATATATGATTTGACTTCTCAGAGTGAGAGAATCAAAAAAGTGTTCCCTATTTATGTAAAATGACATTTCACACCCTATTTATTGCGATTTTATGTTGGTTAAAGATCTTACCTCACTTAATTGCTGATTTGGGTATGCCTATTAAATTCACTCATTTTTATTTTTTAAACAGAGGATTTAGAGAAGAAAGAGAACTATAAAAAAATTAAAAATCAGTCAAATTTTGATTTTGATCATTTTTATAAAAAATATTACTACTAATTATAAATTTTATTATTTTGTAATTAAAATAATGTTGTTTGAGTTCTCATAAACACATAATGATCGTTGCACATTTTGATTTCTAGCAATATCTATTTTTAAATTAAAATAATTACAAATTTTAAATTCAAACAACAATTACTTTTAAATAAAAATAGTTACAACGTTCTAAACATGATTTAATTGTTGGAACTTTCAAATTTTAACTTTTAAATTTTAAAATTTAATATTTAAGGAATCAACATAAGAAATATGTTGGGTATATAGTGAAAAAATTGAATCCCTATCTTACAGAATGACCCAATAACACTACAGAGTAAGGATAGAAACAAAAAAACTGTTGTGAATGCTCTTACTATATTTTAATAAGGGTTAAAGTGGGGATCAACTAGGATTCTACAATTCTAACTCCAAATTTTTGATTAACTCTTTAATCAATTAGAATTATATTAATTATAACTAATTCCACTAAATAGTTATAATTGCACTCTAGAATTAATAGAATTAAAATTAATTAATTAAATCCTTCCACTATTAGTATCTTGTAAAAATACTCCTCTACAATAATATCCATAAACGCGTGTAGGAATAAAATTGTTAACCAACTACGTTTACTGCTTATATCATTGACTACATAATTTATACACTTTTGATCACACATTAATTTAATAAATTAAATTAATACTTTAGTAATTTGAATTACTAAAATTCCTGGTCAAGATTCTGGTAATTAACCAATAAATTATATCAAGGGGATATTATAATTTAATTGTAAAATTCCATCTTGAAAATATACATGTTCCTAATTTCATAACATATATCACCCAACATATTGAGGTATTGATTGTATTTAAAATCTCACTCTTTAATATATTAAAGTGACATACACTATTATAAAATTAAGCTCATTATTCTCTCAGGAATAAGAGTAAATGCACATTAATAGTAATTAAAAAATTATTTATAATAACAGTATTTAACATATAATTTTTCGTAACAATCCAGTCTATGTATTTCAAAAATACACCAATACATTAGATTAAAGTCTTCACTTTACATGACTAAGACAAACCATCTAATCAAGTGTATTACGATCTACTAAAATGATTTGTCCATTTTTATTTAAGATCGAGAACAATATATTTTTTTAATTATACATAACATATAATTTATGTCTTGTGTATATGATACTCCTTCATATACATAAATTACAAAAATGTATAATTATGGACAAAATTTATAACATATTTAATTATGCAAAATAAAATAAAATTTTATTATTAAAATAATAAAATAAATATCAACATTCAAAATTTTATACTTAAAACCTTGCAGTTTGTTCTTTCCTCCTCTCGTGGTGGTTGGGTGCAAGAAAATATGATTCGACTTTTATCAGTCCTCGATCACACTAGAAGAAAACTAAATGCTATAGCAACTAACTCGCGTCACGCACGGGGTAAGTCCTGCATATATAAAAACAATAATAAAACGATTATATATGGACACATAGTACTAACTTTACTTTGCTTCTAATAATATATTTTAATTTGAATTGCAGGCTGGATTTGGGGCAAAATATATAAATGATCCATATTAATTTCATTTGAGATAATTTTAAATTAATATGAACTATTTAATTAAAAAGTAATATCATGGTATGGGTAAATTTTATTAAATTAATATAAACTAGATAAGAAGTACGTACGTAGAAATTAAAGTGAGATTGAATCAGATCTTTAAAGATTTAGAGGAAGCCAGATGCCTTCCGGCCGAAAGCTTTGTAATGATCAGTGAGTACTCGATCTCATGGTCAAATAAAATTCATCAGTACTCCTACGTACTCCACTTCATATATATATACTTCTTTTTTCTCCTTGTATAATTTGAATATGAACACACTTGTATACGTTCCCATCCTATTAATTAATTAATGCAGCATGCATGTGTCTTCCTGCCACCAAGATGCCATTGTTAATTTCCTTTTTTTCGCTGCTTTAAGAATTTACTTTGCTGTCTCAAGATTCCCTAGCTTTAGATCACTATGCCTATGCATGCATATTGAAGCCGGGCCATGCATGCATATATATGTATATATACAGTTATTAATTCAATGGATAATTAATTTAGAAGTCTCAAAATGTGATATGTTGTTTATTATAAATAGTCACAAACATCAAACGGATCCTAAGAATTCAGATATTAATGGCACATCTATACTTTTTATTTTTCCAATTCTCCAAATACTAATAGATAGAGAAACATCAAAAAATAATAATAATAGTAATTCACCTTTCGGTAGATTAGAGTTGACAGTTGAGTGTGATACATACCAAACTAATTATTGATGGTATTTATGATACAACAACTTTTGGTATCCTATCAACTATGGAATAATTAATTAAAACATATTCATTACAATTAATTAATATCATGTGCCAAATATTGTTTACAAACTGTAACATGAATGAATATATGACAAATGATTTTTGTAATAGTTAGGACTTAGACGATCGATCTCTTCTTGTTGGGTATATATATATATATATATATATATATATATATATATATATATATATATATATATATATATAGAGAGAGAGAGAGAGAGAGAGGATCAGGTCCGGACTCCCGAACTTGATTAAAATACGGACCATATTATTTATTTTATTTTTTGCTTTTTTTTTTAAAAATAACTATTTTTTTTAATATTTTATGGAATTGAAATTTTTCTATAATACAGTGTTTTGAGTGTGATTTGGATACATATAACAAAACATGTCTGTATACAGACTGTACAGACATGTTTTGTTATATGTATCCAAATCACACCCAAAACACTGTATTATGGAAAATTTCCAGTTCCATAAAATATTAAAAAAAATAAATTAGTTGTTTTAAAAAAAATGCAAAGTTCGGACGGTACTAAAATCCGGGAGTCCGGACTGAAATCGGACTCATATATATATATATATATATATATATATATATATATATATATATATATAATTGTCACTTTTCATTTCCATGCATGTTGAAATGGAGAGGAATTAGTCATCATGTTGTTGACCTTTGAAGTTTGATTACATGCATTTCCAACTTATCTATCTCTAACCAAAATGATCATACATGTTCACTCTAATTTTTTAGGTACAATCTAATCCAGATTTTGTCTCGTTTATCACGTAACTTCAATAACGCTAAATAATCTATAACACCCAGATTGCTATATACTCCATATGAATGAAATACTCCATGTAGGAGTAGGAGTTACGTACGTATACGTAGAGAGAACAAATTAAAACCTAAAATCGCATGCATATACTACTTCTACTATATGTACGTAGCTAGTTAATTAATGATGGAGTAATTAATACTAGTTAAGTAAAGAGTTGAAGAACGTGCCTGACTCACTCGGTGCACAAAGACAACACAAACTATAAAATGAATAACCAACGAGGACCTTAATTACTTATAAGATATGATAATTAATGACTGCTTTGGTTTGGTTAACTATAATTTGTACTGACATTTTATCAGTAAGATCCCAACTTTTATAAATAAAGATGAATTTTTTATAAATATTATTTTTGAATATTATGGAGTTAATTTGATATAATGTTATAGTTGTGGGTAATATTTATAAATTTTGCAAAGTAAGCAAGTTGTTTTAAAATATTCGTTTGGTCGGGGAATATTCTTTTTGTCGGGGAATATTCGTACGACGACACAATCATTGGTGGACCCCACAACAGAAGTATAGTCGTAGTTAGAAAACGACAAAATTATCTTTCTATAAAAATACGGCTGAGGTGTTACCGTTAAAACCGTTAAAACTGTTGAACTACCCGGTAGTAAAAGTACAGTAATACGCGTGGTTGCATAGTAACACACGGTATTGATTATTGATGCTTACGTGAGAAGTCACTCAGCTATACTCAATTATTGCTACAGTAATTGCTGCATCATATCTCTTAAATTATTGTTATAGTATCATCTGTATAATATGTTATATTATTAAATCAATAATTGAGACGTGGTGGTAAGTTTAGTTATTTTTTTATGGGGGGCCCATATGTCATCATCTAAGAGTCTCTTGGTCAATAGTAATTACCTTCGTCAATAGTATTTACCTTGGTCAATAGTATTTACCTTGGTCAATAGTATTTACCTTGGTCAATAGTAATTACCTTCGTCAATAGTATTTACATTGGTCAATAGTAATTACTTTCGTCAATAGTAGTTGTCCCTTCAATATTACCAAGAGTCATTTGACCCTTCGTTAAGACCAAGAGTCATTTGACCCTTCGTTAAGACCAAGAGCCACCTTCAGTTTTTCTATAAATAGAGGCCTAGGGCTTCATTATTTTTTACGAATTCATTCAAGCTATAGAGAGAGAAAGTATAGAGAGAATAAGAGAGAGAGAATAAAAGTATTCTGCTACTTCACTTTTCTAATATCCAGTTCTTTTAAGGTAAGTGGTGTTATTCTTTCTTATTCATGAAGAGAACTGTTGTTATTCCATTTATTATTATTCTGTTGGAATAACCTGTATACGCGGTCTAACCTATACTTGGTGACATTCTTCTATTATTCTGTTGGAACATCCTGTCTGTGTGTTTTACACCGGACCTGATTCCGTTTTTATTATTATTCTGTTGGAACATCTTGTCTGTGTGTTTTACACCGGACCTGGTTCTATTATTTATTATTCTGTCGGAATATCCTGTCTATGCGTTTACGCCGGACCTGGTTCTATTATTTATTATTCTGTCGGAATATCCTGTCTGTGCGTTTACGCCGGACCTGGTTCCATTATTTATTATTCTGTTGGAATAACCTGTCTGTGCGGTCTATCGTATGCATGGTGATTTCTTTTGTTATTTCATTCTTTATTATACTCAGTTGGTTAAGTTTTGACTTCTATACTCCATGAAATTTGTGGAATATCCTTGATAATTGCGGTTCATCCAGTATCTTTTTATGAAAATATTCTTCTAAGCATTCTTGAATTTTACTCCACAAAGTAGTATCATGTTGACAATTTGGACGTTGTTAATTCTTGGATAAATTAATTCTTGAACTTGTTTTATTGAATTCTTATATTATTGTCATCATCCTCATGTTTATAAAATGTTGAAAGTAATCTGTGGCCTGTAGTGCATAGATGGACTTGGTATGATTATGACCAGGGATTATTCGGTATAATCATGACCGTAATATTACAAATGATGTGATAAAAGTCCTCATTGGCCCGTAGTGCATTGATGGACAGTTGTTGACATGATCATGACCATTAATGAATACACGAATATCCTTGGCCGTAGTGCAGGGGTGATTCGATGATGTGGACTATTTTATTAAGCCGAGTCCCAGCGATAACAGTGTTGAAAAATCTTTTAAATTATAAAAGATAGTAGAGTTTATTTTCTACTTGACTCTTTTAATGGATTGCTTGTTCCGCTGCAGTTAAACTTGATGTCTATTATATTGTATATGTTTAACATTGTTGAAGGCTAATGATAATTTATTCTGCATTATCTTAGTCATAATATTTCTTACTGGGCTAGTTGAGCTCACCCTTTCTTTCACTGTTCTCTTCAAAAATGAGAACGTAGCTGGGGCAATTCGGGGAACGGAATGATGGTCCGAATGATAGTATTAGTTAGTAGTCCTCACTATTCTATGTAATGGTGTGTTAATAAAGGTAACGAGGACTCCTTTTGAGTATGAATACTCTCTAGAAGATAATATTTGTATTCAAACTCACAGTTTATGTTTTGTCGTATTGTACACGACAGTTGTATTAGTCAGTTGTATTTGTATTCTGTACTATATATCTGACGACCCAAGATGGGTGATGTATACCTAATTTTGGGGGTGTCACAGTTGGTATCAGAGCTTAGGGATATGATCCCTGGCTAAGATGTGAGAATAGAACTAGGAGTGGAGAGACGGGGAATTCCTTCGCTAGTATGACCTACCTAAGTTTATTTGCATGGTATTTAATAGGTCGGTCATAATATAAGGATAAAATATGACATATCAATTAATTTTTATTTTGTGGCAGTATCTGAAAATGGCATCTGAGAATGATGAGAATAGCAATGGAGCATAGGCGACTGTTGATTCACCATATATCAATAATCAGGATAATGTGCATCAGGAAGGTGACAATCCTCATGCAAACAACAACACTGACTAAATGATGAATGATCAAATGTTCAAAGGCTTTATGCAATTCATGCAACAACAGGTGAAAGTGGCTCCTGTCCACAACGTAGGTGAAAATACTGGAAACTCTCTGGCGGTCACCGCTAAACAGTTTAAGGAGCTGGGACCACCGGAGTTTAAGGGAGAACCCAAACCACTTGTAGCTGAAACATGGATAAAGCAGATCACCAAGATATTTGATGTCTTGGGTTGCTCCGAGGAGCAAAAGGTTCCCTTTGCCGCCTTTATGTTGCGAGGAGAGGCAGATTACTGGTGGGAATCGATAAAGCGTACTCAACCTGCCGCAGTGAAGATATCCTGGGAGAAGTTTCAAGAGCTGTTTAACGACAAATACTTTCCCGAGAGTATTCGTCACATGAAGGAGGTGGAGTTCATCAAATTGAAGCAGAATAATATAACCGTGTCGCAGTACGAGGCAAAATTTACGGAGTTATCCCGGTTTGCGTCCCACCTGGTGGATAATGAAGAAAGAATGACGCGGATGTTTTTAAGAGGTTTGAAGCCGGAGATACGTCAACATCTTGTTTCTCATAAACTGTGTTTGTATTCAGATGTTATAAATAGGGCTCAGTTGGTGGAGCGCGATAACGAGACAACGCAACCAAAAGAGAGCAGCCGGCAAAATGATAATACCAGTGAGAGCAGTCATCGAAGCGGTGACAACAAGCGTGGAGGGAATCAACAGGCCAGAAATGGTAACCACTTCGGTGGTAATCAGGGCCAAAACAATAAGAATGAGCATTTCAAGAAGAGGAGATTCAACAATGATGGAAAGACGTCAGCACCAGCACCTGTCGTTAAGGAAGGAGAACGACCACCTATCATATGTTTCAAATACGGAGGGGAGGGGCACATCAGTCCAAACTGCGCGATGCCGTCCAAAGCATGTTATAATTGTGGAAGAGAAGGTCATTTAGCCCGATTTTGTCGTTTACCGAAGACAAATTCAGCTAGGATGGAGGCACCAAAGGCCGTCCCAGAAAAGTCAAAACCGGTTGTGCAAGTGAGAGCATTTATTGTGAACTCCCAGAAAGTAAGGAACCCAAATGAGGTCATCACGGGTAAGCTTATCATAAACTCTAACGAAGTCTATACTTTATTTGATACCGGTTCTACCCATTCTTTTATTTCTCCTACTTGCGCTCATCGATTAAATTTGATTCCGGAGAAATTAGACTTTGACTTAGCTGTTGAAACTCCATTGAGAGAAACCTTCATTACATCCACGGTTTATAAGTCTTGTTTGGTTCAAGTTGGTACCCACACATTACCTGTCGATCTGATTTCATTAAAAATACTTGCATTTGACTTGATTCTAGGGATTGATTGGTTAACTACTCATCATGCAAAAATTGATTGTTTTCGTAAGGTTGTTAGCTTTCATATTCATAATCGACCTATTATGCGAATTCAAGCAACCAAACCATTAAAATCAATCGCTGTCATCTCAAGCCATAAAGCTATTCGTTTATTGAAAAACGGATGTCAAACTTTCTTAGCTCATGTCACAGATCTAAACTAAAATACGTCAGCTTTGAATGATATTTCTGTTGTTAATAAATTTCCTGACGTATTTCCCGAAGAACTTCCTGGCTTACCCCCAGAGCGTAAAATTGAATTTTGTATCGACCTTGAACCCGGTACAAAACCCATTTCCAAAGCCCCATATCGAATGGCTCCTATTAAACTTCAGGAGTTAAAGACCCAACTGCAGGAATTGTTTGACATTGGTTTTATTCGTCCTAGTACTTCTCCTTGGGGTGTTCCTGTTCTGTTCGTGAAGAAGAAAGATGGGAGTATGCGACTTTGTATTGATTATCGGGAGTTGAATCATGTCACCATCAAAAATAGGTACCCATTGCCACATATTGATGACCTGTTTGACCAGTTGCAAGGAGCACAATTCTTTTCAAAGATCGATCTTCGTTCTGGATATCATCAGCTGAAGGTTAGAACTGAGGATATTTCAAAGACTGCCTTCAGAACTCGGTATGGGCATTATGAATTCTTAGTTATGTCTTTTGGATTGACTAATGCTCCTGCTGCCTTCATGGATATGATGAACAGGGTATTCAAGGAATATTTGGATCACTTTGTGGTCGTCTTTATCGATGACATCCTTATTTATTCCAAAAGCCGTGAAGATCATGAGCAACACTTGAGACTGGTACTCCAAAAGCTTCGTGAATACAAACTTTATGCCAAGTTGAAGAAATGCGAGTTTTGGCTGGAAGAGGTAGCATTCCTTGGGCACGTAGTATCAAGTCGTGGAATATCTGTTGACCCGACAAAGATTGAAGCAATTCAAAGCTGGGAGCAACCTAAATCAGTAACCGAAGTACGTAGCTTTCTCGGTCTAGCTAGTTATTATCGGAGAATCGTGGAAGAATTTTCTCGAATCGCTACTCCATTAACTCAGCTGACTCGGAAAGATACAAAGTTCGGTTGGAGCGAAGAATGTGAGCAGAGTTTTCAAGAACTCAAGAGGAGACTCATTTTAGCACCTGTTCTAACAATACCATCTGGCTCGGAGGGATTTGTCATCTACAGTGATGCTTCGAGCAAAGGGTTGGGATGCGTTCTCATGCAACATGGAAAAGTCATAGCCTATGCATCAAGATAACTCAAGGAATATGAGAGGAATTATCCTACTCATGTTCTAGAGTTGGCAGCTGTTGTCTTTGCACTTAAAATTTGGAGGCATTACTTGTATGGGGAGAAGGTGGAGATCTTTACGGATCATAAAAGCCTCAAATATTTCTTCACTCAAAAGGAACTCAACATGCGACAACGACGTTGGCTTGAACTGTTGAAAGATTATGATCATACCATTCAATACCATCCTGGAAAAGTGAACGTGGTAGCTGACGCATTGAGTAGAAGATCATATGCAGGTACAAGTGCAATATTAACAACGCAAAGGCCCATTTTGTGTGACTTGCAAAGGATGGAGATAGAGTTAAAGACTCCAGGGACCCATGTGATGATGTCGAATATACGAGTAGAACCAACTTTAATCGATAAGGTTAAAGCTGCTCAAGCTACAGACCTGGAGCTGATGCGTATGAGGAAGAAAGTGCAAGAAGGTGCTATGCCGGAAGCAAGAATCGATGAAGAAGGAATACTTCGAGTCAACTCCAGACTTTGTGTTCCTAACAACCCTGATTTAAAGTATGAAATCATGATGGAGGCGCACAACACACCGTTTGTAATCCATCCTGGAAGTACCAAAATGTATCATGATCTTCGTCATACATTTTGGTGGAGCAATATGAAGAGAGAGATAGCGTTGTTTATCTCAAGGTGTCTAACTTGTCAACGAGTCAAAGCGGAGCATCAAGTACCACAAGGTCCGTTGCAACCACTTAAAATTCCAGAATGAAAGTGGGACCACATTACCATGAGTTTCGTTACCGGTCTTCCTAAGGTTTCTCAAGGTATAGATGCGATTTGGGTCATTGTTGATAGATTGACCAAGTCTGCTCATTTCTTACCGATACGAGAAACTTATACACTTGAACGTCTTGCTCGTATGTACATAAACGAGATTGTAAGACTGCATGGTATGCCAGTATCCATTGTTTCTGATCGAGACCCAAGATTCACTTCACGATTTTGGGTTAGTTTACAAAAAGCTATGGGCACAGATTTACGATTTAGTTCGGCATATCATCCTCAGACGGACGGACAATCAGAGAGGACTATTCAAACTCTAGAAGATTTATTAAGACTCTGTGTCTTTGACTTCAAGGGAAGTTAGGACAAGTTCTTACCATTGGTGGAGTTTTTCTACAACAACAGTTATCAAGCAAGTATTGGCATGGCTCCATTCGAAGCATTGTATGGAAGAAAATATCGTTCTCCAGTATGCTGGAATGAGGTGGGTGAAACAACGTTATTAGGACCGAAATTGGTACGTATGACTACAGAAAAGATTTAAATGATCCGACAACGTATAAAAACCTCACAAGATCGACAAAAGAGTTATGCTGATCTTCATCGAAAGGACGTGGAATTTGATATAGGAGATCATGTGTTCTTATGTGTTGCTCCATGGAAAGGAGTTACGAGATTTATAAAAAGAGGAAAGCTCAATCCTCGATTCATCGGTCCATTTTTAATCCTCGATCGAGTAGGAACTGTGGCTTATAGACTCGCTTTACCGCCATGTATGTCTCGTGTTCATAACGTTTTTCACATATCTATGTTACGCAAATATGTGGAAGATCCGAACTACATTATTGAGTTAGAACCGGACGAAATAGCGGAGGATTTGACGTATGAAGAAGTTCTTGTTCAAATCTTGGATAAGAAGGAACATATTCTACGCTCCAAGGTTATACCTCAAGTCAAAGTTTTGTGGAGAAACCACGATGTTGAGGAAATGACCTGGGAGTTAGAATCTGAAATGAAATCAAGGTATCCTTACCTCTTCGACATACCAGGTATGTACCCTAATTTCGAGGGAAAAATTTCATAAGAAGGGGAGGTTGTAAGACCCCAACTTTTATAAATAAAGATGAATTTTCTATAAATATCATTTTTGAATATTATGGAGTTAATTTGATATAATGTTATAGTTGTGGGTAATATTTATAAATTTTGTAAAGTAAGCAAGTTGTTTTAAAATATTCGTTTGGTCGGGGAATATTCTTTTTGTCGGGAAATATTCGTACGACGGCACAATCATTGGTGGACCCCACAACAGAAGTATAGTCGTAGTTAGAAAACGACAAAATTATCTTTCTATAAAAATAACGGCTAAGGTGTTACCGTTAAAACTGTTGAACTACCCGGTAGTAAAAGTACAGTAATACGCGTGGTTGCATAGTAACACACGGTATTGATTATTGATGCTTACGTGAGAAGTCACTCAGCTATACTCAATTATTGCTACAGTAATTGCTGCATCATATCTCTTAAATTATTGTCATAGTATCATCTGTATAATATGTTATATTATTAAATCAATAATTGAGACGTGATGGTAAGTTTAGTTATTTTTTATGGGGGGCCCATATGTCATCATCTAAGAGTCTCTTGGTCAATAGTAATTACCTTCGTCAATAGTATTTACCTTAGTCAATAGTATTTACCTTGGTCAATAGTAATTACCTTCGTCAATAGTATTTACCTTGGTCAATAGTAATTACTTTCGTCAATAGTAGTTGTCCCTTCAATATTACCAAAAGTTATTTGACCCTTCGTTAAGACCAAGAGTCATTTGACCCTTCGTTAAGACCAAGAGCCACCTTCAGTTTTTCTATAAATAGAGGCCTAGGGCTTCATTATTTTTTACGAATTCATTCAAGCTATAGAGAGAGAAAGTATAGAGAGAATAAGAGAGAGAGAATAAAAGTATTCTGCTACTTCACTTTTCCAATATCCAGTTCTTTTAAGGTAAGGGGTGTTATTCTTTCTTATTCATGAAGAGAACTGTTATTATTCCATTTATTATTATTCTGTTGGAATAACATGTATACGCGGTCTACCCTATACTTGGTAACATTCTTTTATTATTCTGTTGGAACATCCTGTCTGTGTGTTTTACACCGGACCTGGTTCCGTTTTTATTATTATTCTGTTGGGACATCCTGTTTGTGTATTTTACACCAGACCTGGTTCCGTATTGTTATTATTCTGTTGGAATATCTTGTCTGTGTGTTTTACACCGGACCTGGTTCCTTTATTTATTATTCTGTCGGAATATCCTGTCTGTGCGTTTACGCCGGACCTGGTTCCATTATTTATTATTCTGTTGGAATAACCTGTCTGTGCGGTCTATCGCATGCATGGTGATTTCTTTTGTTATTCCATTATTTATTATACTCAGTTGGTTAAGTTTTGACTTCTATACTCCATGAAATTTGTGGAATATCCTTGATAATTGTGGTTCATCCAGTATCTTTTTATGAAAATATTCTTCTAAGCATTCTTGAATTTTACTCCACAAAGCAGTATCATGTTGACAATTTGGACATTGTTAATTCTTTGATAAATTAATTCTTGAACTTGTTTTATTGAATTCTTATATCATTGTCATCATCCTCATGTTTATAAAATATTGAAAGTCATCTGTGGCCTGTAGTGCATAGATGGACTTGGTATGATTATGACCAGGGATTATTCGGTATAATCATGACCGTAATGTTACAAATGATGTGGTAAAAGTCCTCATTGGCCCGTAGTGCATTGATGGACAATTGTTGGCATGATCATGACCATTAATGAATACACGAATATCCTTGGCCGTAGTGCAGGGGTGATTCGATGATGTGAATTATTTTATTAAGCTGAGTTCCAGCGATAACAATGTTGAAAAACCTTTTAAATCATAAAAGATAGTAGAGTTTATTTTCTATTTGACTCTTTTAATGGATTGCTTGTTCCGCTGCAGTTAAACTTGATGTCTATTATATTGTATCAGTTTAACATTGTTGAAGGCTAATGATAATTTATTCTGCATTATCTTAGTCATAATATTTCTTACTGGGCTAGTTGAGCTCACCCTTTCTTTCACTGTTGTCTTCAAGAAATGAGAACGTAGCTGGGACAAGTCGGGGAACGGAGTGATGGTCTGAATGATAGTATTAGTTAGTAGTCCTCACTATTCTATGTAATGGTGTGTTAATAAAGGTAACGAGGACTCCTTTTGAGTATGAATACTCTCTAGAAGATAATATTTGTATTCAAACTCACAGTTTATGTTTTGTCGTATTGTACACGACAGTTGTATTAGTAAGTTGTATTTGTATTCTGTACTATGTATCTGACGACCCAAGATAGGTGATGTATACCTAATTTTGGGGGCGTCACATTATCCTTTTAAAAAAAAAATTAAATTCCAAGGGCTAAAAATTTAGTATTTAATCATTAGAAATTGGGTTAGAGATTGATAAGTTGGATAATGGTCAAGGGTTCAAAGGTCAAGAAATTGGGTTAGAGATAGATAAGTTGGATTATGTGCACTAGAAAATAGCTGAGTCAATGTATCGTGTTATTCACGAGGTCACTTTCTTCTTTCCTTCCCATAATCCTATATAATACTCCTTCGTCCCTAAAATTATGATTAAATTTTTTTATCTTCAAAAGAATAAGATAAAATACATAAAATAAATAATAAACATGTCATTTAACGAGGTATATTAATAAAGTACTTATCACTTTATGTAATCTTATAGCAATAAAACTTTTTTGCAAGTCATCGATGGTGTGGTAGTATTTAATTTATTGGTCAGAGTAATATTTTTACATGTAATTTTGATATTTTATATAATTTTTACTCACATAAAAATAAGAATCACTATATATTCACGTAAAAATATAATAATACATGTAAAAATAACTGTTAACTATTTAATTTGATCTAGTTTTAGATAAACATAACTGATCAAGCTAATAGTAGTTTATGCATTTCCCATGAGACCCTTTACATATATTGAACTCAAAATTGACAAGGACAGAGGGTCAAAAAGAAAATCTCATCCAATCCGGATATATGACACTGTCGTACATAACAACAAAATTGGTCATTATAAAGCATGCTTTATAGCTGATTATATCATATCCAATTTATTACTCCATAAAGCATGCTTTGTTTTGATTAGCTATATATATGTGTGCCCGTGTTACAGCTTGAAGAGTAGCCGTTGTAAGACCCCAAATTATTAATAAATGAAATTTAAATTCCCTCTATTTATTATTTTGAAATAGTAAGTGTTAAATTGATTAATGAGGTTAGTTATGGGTAAAATGCGTAAATATTTTAAATAAGCAAGTGGTTATAAAATATTCATTGTTGTCGGGAAATATTCGTTTGGTCGTGGAATATTCTTCCTGTCGGGGAATATTCGTACGACGGCGCAGTCTTTTGTGGGCCCCATAACGGAAAGCGATTGGATGAAGAAAACGACAAGTATATGTTTTTTATTAATAACGGCGTAGTTGTTACCGTTAATACTGTTGGAATACCCGGTGGTTAAAAACACAGTAATACGCGTTGTTACACAGTAGCACACTGTATTGCACCAATTATTGATTCTTACGTAAGAAGGCACTACTCAATAATGGTTACAGTAATTACTGTTCAGTATTTTATTTTATTGATTCAATAATTGCTGCGTTGATATTTTATATTACTGTTGTTTCAATAATTGTCACTACACAGTATTTCCCATTATCAGATCAATAATTCATATTATTTGAATAATATTATTAGATAACATTATTGGCAATGTCTAGAAAGTTCTGTCTAAGGAGAGGTTTGGTCATCTAATTGCGCGCCAGTAAGGAGAAATCCTTATTGGAAAGCCCCCTCTTTCCTGGGAACGGCCCGGTTGTCATAAATGTGATTCTGTAATATTATTTGTAAATAATTAATTATTGATTCATATGATAAGGAAATATTTATTTTTGTGGATATAAATGAGGGATATATTTTTATGGTTAAAAATGAAGGAGTTAATGTTGAGGTTTTTATCAGTATTTTTGTCGGAATGGAGGTATTAAAAATCAGGGTTTTTGAGATATTTTGCGGGAGTTATAATTTTTAATCCGACCGTTGGACCGTGGTAATTTTTGGATATGTTATACATATATAAGTTGAGTATATGTCAACAAATTTTGAACCGTTAAAAATGAACGTATGATTTATTATGAATTTTACGAGATGACTGGTTCAGAAATTGTTGAATTTTCGGAGTTAATCATTTTGGTAGAAAATTCTAGAATCGGTGGGCCCCACTCTTGGTTGGTGAAGAAATGTGCTGAGATTTTTATTCAAATGTGGTGGGTGGGAATAGTAGCAGGTAAAGCCATCAGGTTGCAGGTTAAGTCTGCTTCGGCGTGCTAACATTTTCCTATAAATAGAGGGCTAAGTTAGAATTGAAAATCACACCAGAAACAAGTTTTCTCTCTTTCTCTCTCTAGATTATTGAGTGTATTTTGTGAGTATTTAGATACTTTGAGAGTTTCTATTCATCAGAGCAAGTGTCTTTCAGCCTTATACCGGTATTCCGACCAGAAGTACTGTCTGTACGAGGTAAGGGATGTTATTTTATTCAAAAATGATATTATTTCTTCAATATCATTATGCCGAAATATTGGTTGGAAATTTTTATCAAATTTGGAACTTTTCACGTCGGGTTACTATTCATGAGTTACTATTCACGAGTTACTATTCACGAGTTACTATTCACCGAAAAATAAAATTTCTTCTTTTCGCCCAAAATATCTATTCTGGGTACTAGCTTTGATTGTATCCATGTTTTGATCATTCTTGAATTCTACTTCACTATGAATAATTATAAGGTATTTTTGGACATGAATAAATCGAAATACGAATCCTTAATATTGTTATTTTGTTTCACTGGATTCGTTTTCTTTAAGATATTTTTCATCATCCTCAGTCTAAATGATGATATTACTGAATATCTTTGGCCGTAGTGCAAAGATGAATGATTCACTGATGAATATCTTTGGCCCGTAGTGCAAAGATGAACAGATGTTGAGATGAACATGACCGACTGGTGATACAAATGAATATCTTTGGCCTGTAGTGCAAAGATGAATATTTGATTAAAGATGGTTATTGATTGTTGTTACAGGGATAAAATATTGATGATGGACTTTTAAATCTTAGAAGATAGTAGAACTCATTCTCTACTTGACTCTTCTAATGGTTTGCTGTTTCCGCTGCAGTTATTGATTTAAAACTTGTTGTCTATTGTATTCTATTAGATTTTTCCCTGTTGAAGACTAACGATAATTTGTTCTGTATTATCTTAGTCATAATGTTCTTTACTGGGCTAGTTGAGCTCACCCTTTTCCTTTTTGTTCCATTTTTCTCAGGAGGCGAGAATGTAGCGAGTACTAGTCGGGGTATGGAATGATGGTTCTAGAAGTTACTTTAGTAGTCCTCACGATTTTTGTGAAATAATGTATCAATAATTGTAATGAGGGCTTATTTGAGTGTGGATATTGTCTAAATGACAATATTTGTATTTAAACTCACAGTTCTTGTGTTGTAATAATAAAGATGTAGTTGTTTCTGTACCATGTATTTTGGCGACTCAGAATGGGTGTTGTATACCTATTTTGGGGGCGTCACAGTTGGTATCAGAGCTTAGGGATATGATCTCTGGCGGAGATCGGGGAATAGAACTAGGAGGGGAGAGACGAATCCTTCGCTAGTGTGTCCTACCTAAGCTTATTTATTGGTCAGTCATAATATAGGGGTATTATGTGATTTGTTAATTTATTTAATTAACCCTTGTTTTATGGCAGTATTTGAGAATGTCGACTGAGAATGTTAATAGTGGAGTAAATGAGACCGTGGAGACACCGGTGCTTACCAACGAGGAGAACGTGCAACAGGCTGGCAATGTTCCTCCTGTGAACAACACCAATGAGCAGATGATGAACGATGAATGTTTAGAAGTTTTTTGCAATTCATGCAAAACCAGACAAGGGAGACTCGTGTTCAAAATACAGGAGGAAATGATAGCAATTCACGGTTTGTCACAGCCAAACAGTTCAAAGAATTGGGACCACCAGAATTTAAGGGAAAGCCGGATCCGATCATGGCGGAAACGTGGGTCAAACAAATTACCAAGATATTCGATGTCTTGGGATGCACGGAGGAACAGAAGGTTCCATTCGCCACCTTTATGTTCCGTGGCGAGGCAGATTACTGGTGAGAGTCTGTGAAGCGTACCCATCCAACCGCACTCAGCATGTCTTGGGAGACATTTCAAAAACTGTTCAATGACAAGTACTTTCCTGAAAGTATTCGTCATATGAAGGAGGTAGAGTTTATTAGACTAGAGCAGAATAATATGACGGTATCTCAGTACGAGGCAAAGTTTGCAGAGTTGTCCAGGTTTGCACCTCATTTGGTGGAGAATGAGGAACGTATGACGAGGATGTTTCTGAGAGGTTTGAAACCCGGCATACGTCAATATCTCATTTCTCATAAATTTTCTCTCTATTCAGATGTTGTCAACAGGGCTCAATTATTAGAGCGAGATAACGAGTACGGTCAACTGAGGGATCACAACCAGGATCATATCGGTGACAGCAGTCATCAGAACAATGATAACCAGCGGAGAAAGAAAAATACAGACAAGAACGGCAACCACTCTGGTGGTAATCGTGGCTATGAAAATAGAAGAAGCGAGTCGGGAGGAGATTTTAAAAAGAGGAGATTCAACAATGACAATACGAAGACGTCAGCACCAACAGCAATTGGTTCCAAGGGAGGAGAACGACCACCGGTTATATGCTATAAGTGCGGAAAAGAAGGACATATCAGCCCAAACTGCCTACAACAGTTTAAGGTATGTTATAATTGTGGAAAGGAAGGACATATCGCTCGAGATTGCACTGTAGCAAAACCAAGTCCAGCGGGGATGGTGACTCAAAAAGCTGTCCCAGAAAAGATAAAGTCAACGGTTCCTGGAAGAGCGTTTGTCGTGACTGGTCAACATGCGAGGAACCCAAACGAGGTGATCACGGGTAAGCTAATCATAAATTCATGCGAAGTTTATACCTTATTAGATACCGGTTCTACCCATTCTTTTATCTCTCCTGCTTGTGCCAACGTTTAAACTTGACTCCGGAGAAGTTAGACTTTGATTTATCTGTGGAGACTCCGTTAGGAGAAACTTTCATCACATCCACTGTTTATAAATCTTGTGTGATCCAAGTTGGTACCATCACCTTACCTGTTGACCTTATCTCTTTAAAGATACTTGCTTTTGATGTGATTTTAGGGATTGATTGGCTAACTACTCATCATGCCAAAATTGATTGTTTTCGTAAGTTGTTAGTTTTCATATTCCTAACCAACCTGTTGTACGAATTCAAACAACTAAGCCATTAAAATCAATCACTGTTATATCAAGCCATAAAGCCATTCGTTTATTAAAAAACGGATGTCAAGCTTTCTTAGCCCATGTTATGGATTTGAATAAAGACACGTCAAATTTGAATAATATTCCTGTTGTTATTGACTTTCCTGACGTATTTCCTGAAGAACTTCCCGGTCTACCCCCGGAACGAGAAATTGAATTCTTTATTGATCTTGAACCTGGTACAAAGCCCATTTCTAAAACCCCATATCGAATGGCTCCTATTGAACTTCAGGAGTTAAAGGTCCAACTACAAGAGTTGTTGGACATCGGTTTCATTCGTCCTAGTACATCTCCTTGGGGTGCTCCTGTTTTATTTGTAAAGAAGAAAGACGGGAGTATGCGACTTTGTATTGATTACCGGGAATTAAACCATGTCACTATTAAGAATAGGTATCCGCTACCTCGTATTGATGACCTGTTTGACCAGTTACAAGGAGCACAGTTCTTTTCAAAGATCGATCTTCGTTCTGGATATCATCAGTTGAAGGTTAAAACTGAGGATATTCCAAAGACTGCCTTCAGAACTCGGTACGGGCATTATGAGTTCCTAGTTATGTCTTTTGGATTGACTAATGCTCCTGCGGCTTTCATGGATATGATGAACCGAGTATTAAGGATTATTTGGATCAGTTCGTTGTTGTCTTTATTGATGACATCCTCATATATTCCAAAAGCCGTGAAGATCATGAGCATCATTTGAAGCTGGTACTCCAAAGGCTGCGTGAAAATAAGTTATATGCCAAGTTGAAGAAATGCGAGTTCTGGCTTGAGGAAGTAGCTTTCCTAGGGCACGTGGTGTCAAAACATGGAGTATCTGTTGACCCGGCGAAGATTGAAGCAATACAAAGTTGGGAGCAACCAAAGACGGTGACCGAAGTACGTAGCTTTCTAGGCTTAGCTGGTTATTATCGAAGATTCGTGGAAGGGTTTTCTCGAATCGCTACCCCGTTAACTCAGCTGACTCGGAAAGATATCAAATTCGTATGGAGCGAGGAATGCGAGAAGAGTTTTCAAGAGCTTAAGAGGAGACTCATTTCGGCACCTGTTCTGACAATACCATCTGGTTCGGATGGATTTGTTATCTACAGTGATGCTTCAGGCAAAGGGTTAGGATGTGTTCTCATGCAACATGGGAAAGTCATAGCCTATGCCTCGCGACAACTCAAAGAATATGAGAGGAATTATCCTACTCATGATTTGGAGTTGGCAGCAGTAGTTTTCGCGTGAAGATCTGGAGACACTACCTGTATGGGGAGAAAGTGGAGATCTATACAGATCATAAAAGCCTTAAATATTTCTTCACCCAAAAGGAACTCAACATGCGGCAGCGACGTTGGCTCGAGCTGTTGAAAGATTACGATCATACCATCCAATATCATCCTGGAAAAGCAAACGTAGTAGCTGACGCATTGAGTAGAAGATCATATGCGGGTACGAGTGCAATGTTGTTAACACAAAGGCCCATTTTGTATGACTTGCAAAGGATGGAGATAGAGATGAAGGCTCCAAGTACCCACATGATGATATCAAATATACGAGTAGAACCGACTTTAATCGATAAAGTTAAAGCTGCTCAAGCTACGGACATAGAGCTGATGCGTATGAAGAAGAAAGTGCAAGAAGGTTCTATTCCAGAAGCAAGAATCGATGAAGAAGGAATACTTCGAGTTCACTCTAGACTCTGTGTTCCTAACAATTCTGATTTGAAGTACAAGATCATGATGGAAGCACACAATACACCATTTGCAATCCATCCTGGAAGTACCAAAATGTATCGTGATCTACGACATACATTTTGGTGGAATAATATGAAGAGAGAGATTGCAAAGTTTATCTCGAGGTGTTTAACTTGTCAACGTGTAAAGGCGGAACATCAAGTACCAAAGGGTCCATTGCAACCACTTGAGATTCCGAAATGGAAGTGGGAACACATTACCATGGATTTCGTTACGGGTCTTCCCACGGTTTCTCAAGGCATAAATGCTATTTGGGTTATTGTTGATAGATTAACCAAGTCTGCTCATTTCTTGCCGATACGGGAGACTTATTCCCTTGAACGTCTTGCTCGTATATACGTAGATGAGATTGTGAGACTGCATGGCATGCCAGTATCCATAGTTTCGGATCGTGACCCAAGATTCACTTCAAGATTTTGGGTTAGCTTGCAAAAAGCTATGGGCACAGATTTACGATTTAGTTCGGCATACCATCCTCAAACGGACGGACAATCAGAGAGGACTATTCAAACTCTTGAAGATCTATTAAGACTTTGTGTCCTAGATTTCAAAGGGAGTTGGGATAAGTACCTACCATTGGTGGAATTCTCTTACAATAACAGTTATCAGGCAAGTATAGGTGTGGCCCCATTTGAAGCATTATATGGACGAAAGTGTCGCTCTCCATATGCTGGGACGAGGTGGGTGAAGCAACATTGTTGGGACCAGAGTTGGTACGCATGACTACAGAGAAGATCCAAACGATTCGACAACGTATACAAACGGCACAGGATCGACAAAAGAGTTATGCGGATCTTCATCGAAAGGACGTGGAATTTGACATTGGGGATCATGTATTGTTGCGTGTGGCTCCATGGAAAGGAGTTACAAGATTTGGGAAGAGAGGAAAGCTCAATCCACGATTTATTGGTCCATTTCAGATTCTTGACCGAGTAGGAAATGTGGCCTATAGACTTGCGTTACCTCCAAGTATGTCTCGTGTTCATAATGTTTTTCATATATCTGTGTTACGTAAATATGTGAAAGACCCAGACCACGTTATTGAGTTAGAACCGGACGAGATAGCTGAAGACTTAACGTACGAAGAGGTACCTGTCAAGATCTTGGATAGAAAGGAGCATGTCCTACGCACGAAGGTCATACCACAAGTTAAAGTTTTGTGGAGAAACCATGCTATTGAGGAAATGACCTGGGAGTTGGAAACGGAAATGAAAGCGAGGTATCCTCATCTTTTCGAAACACCAGGTACGTACGTCAATTTCGAGGACGAAATTTCATAAGGAGGGGAGGTTGTAAGACCCCAAATTATTAATAAATGAAATTTAAATTCCCTCTATTTATTATTTTGAAATAGTAAGTGTTAAATTGATTAATGAGGTTAGTTATGGGTAAAATGCGTAAATATTTTAAATAAGCAAGTGGTTATAAAATATTCATTGTTGTCGGGGAATATTCGTTTGGTCGTGGAATATTCTTCCTGTCGGGGAATATTCGTACGACGGCGCAGTCTTTTGTGGGCCCCATAACGGAAAGCGATTGGATGAAGAAAACGACAAGTATATGTTTTTTATTAATAACGGCGTAGTTGTTACCGTTAATACTGTTGGAATACCCGGTGGTTAAAACACAGTAATACGCGTTGTTACACAGTAGCACACTGTATTGCACCAATTATTGATTCTTACGTAAGAAGGCACTACTCAATAATGGTTACAGTAATTACTGTTCAGTATTTTATTTTATTGATTCAATAATTGCTGCGTTGATATTTTATATTACTGTTGTTTCAATAATTGTCACTACACAGTATTTCCCATTATCAGATCAATAATTCATATTATTTGAATAATATTATTAGATAACATTATTGGCAATGTCTAGAAAGTTCTGTCTAAGGAGAGGTTTGGTCATCTAATTGCGCGCCAGTAAGGAGAAATCCTTATTGGAAAGCCCCCTCTTTCCTGGGAACGGCCTGGTTGTCATAAATGTGATTCTGTAATATTATTTGTAAATAATTAATTATTGATTCATATGATAAGGAAATATTTATTTTTGTGGATATAAATGAGGGATATATTTTTGTGGTTAAAAATGAAGGAGTTAATGTTGAGGTTTTTATCAGTATTTTTGTCGGAATGGAGGTATTAAAAATCAGGGTTTTTGAGATATTTTGCGGGAGTTATAATTTTAATCCGACCGTTGGATCGTGGTAATTTTTGGATATGTTATACATATATAAGTTGAGTATATGTCCACAAATTTTGAACCGTTAAAAATGAACGTATGATTTATTATGAATTTTACGAGATGACTGGTTCAGAAATTGTTGAATTTTCGGAGTTAATCATTTTGGTAGAAAATTCTAGAATTGGTGGGCCCCACTCTTGGTTGGTGAAGAAATGTGCTGAGATTTTTATTCAAATGTGGTGGGTGGGAATAGTAGCAGGTAAAGCCATCAGGTTGCAGGTTAAGTCTGCTTCGGCGTGCTAACATTTTCCTATAAATAGAGGGCTAAGTTAGAATTGAAAATCACACCAGAAACAAGTTTTCTCTCTTTCTCTCTCTAGATTATTGAGTGTATTTTGTGAGTATTTAGATACTTTGAGAGTTTCTATTCATCAGAGCAAGTGTCTTTCAGCCTTATACCGGTATTCCGACCAGAAGTACTGTCTGTACGAGGTAAGGGATGTTATTTTATTCAAAAATGATATTATTTCTTCAATATCATTATGCCGAAATATTGGTTGGAAATTTTTATCAAATTTGGAACTTTTCACGTCGGGGTTACTATTCACGAGTTACTATTCACGAGTTACTATTCACCGAAAAATAAAATTTCTTCTTTTCGTCCAAAATATCTATTCTGGGTACTAGCTTTGATTGTATCCATGTTTTGATCATTCTTGAATTCTACTTCACTATGAATAATTATAAGGTATTTTTGGACATGAATAAATCGAAATACGAATCCTTAATATTTGTTATTTTGTTTCACTGGATTCGTTTTCTTTAAGATATTTTTCATCATCCTCAGTCCTAAATGATGATATTACTGAATATCTTTGGCCGTAGTGCAAAGATGAATGATTAACTGATGAATATCTTTGGCCGTAGTGCAAAGATGAACAGGTGTTGAGATGAACATGACCGACTGGTGATACAAATGAATATCTTTGGCCTGTAGTGCAAAGATGAATATTTGATTAAAGATGGTTATTGATTGTTGTTACAGGGATAAAATATTGATGATGGACTTTTAAATCTTAGAAGATAGTAGAACTCATTCTCTACTTGACTCTTCTAATGGTTTGCTGTTTCCGCTGCAGTTATTGATTTAAAACTTGTTGTCTATTGTATTCTATTAGATTTTTCCCTGTTGAAGACTAACGATAATTTGTTCTGTATTATCTTAGTCATAATGTTCTTTACTGGGCTAGTTGAGCTCACCCTTTTCCTTTTTGTTCCATTTTTCTCAGGAGGCGAGAATGTAGCGAGTACTAGTCGGGGTATGGAATGATGGTTCTAGAAGTTACTTTAGTAGTCCTCACGATTTTTGTGAAATAATGTATCAATAATTGTAATGAGGACTTATTTGAGTGTGGATATTGTCTAAATGACAATATTTGTATTTAAACTCACAGTTCTTGTGTTGTAATAATAAAGATGTAGTTGTTTCTGTACCATGTATTTTGGCGACTCAGAATGGGTGTTGTATACCTATTTTGGGGGCGTCACAGCCGTACTTAGCTAGCGTGATTTTGAAGATCATTTATACATTTTTGTACTTCTCGAAGAAATAATAAATAATAAAACCAGTCGGTCGTAAACGCACAGATAGATATTCCAACATAATAAAAAAGAATGAAATAACAGAAGAATTTTCACCAAGTATAGGTACCGCGTAAACAGGTTATTCCAACAGAATAATATAAAATGGAATAACAGAAGTTCTCTTCATGAATAAGAAAGATAAGAATACCCTTTACGAGTACAACAAATAATATCCTTATCGTAAAAAGAAACCTTGAAATCGGAGAGTGAAATGCAGAATACTTTTTTTCTCTCTCTATAATTTTTCCCACTCTAAGTTTTTGTGAATTCTAAAATAATGAAGATTGAGCTTCTATTTATAGAAAAATGGACGTATAGTTACTAAACTCATGAACGGTCTAGATTGAATTACTTTAATTGACGGTCCATATTTAAAGCAAAATCTTTTAAATGAAATATAAAATATTCTATTTATAATCTAATAAAACGAATAATTTTCTAAAGACTTTTTACTATGCAAACACTTGCAGGTACTATAAAATACTATGATAATAAAATATAATATATTATAATTATTGTTTAATAAAACAAAAACTTTATAAAAGTATTTTGTTTTTATAACAAAAGATTTTACAATAAACCGAATAACTTATATAAATATATCTGTTTTATATAAAAAAATTTCTGTTTTATATTACATTAATAATACCAATAAAACAAAACTGAGTGACTTATCACGTAAGCCTAATAATCAATACCGTAGCTACTATGCAACCACACGTATTACTGTACTTTTACTACCGAGTAGTTTCTCTCTCTATAGTTCAGTGAATTCGTAAGAAATAATGAAGAATGGAGCTGCTATTTATAGAAAAATGAAAATCATAGTAACTATTCAGAACGGTCCAGATTGATTACTTTAATCTGACGGTCCATAATTAAAGAAAAATCTTTTAAATAAAATATAATATATTCTATTTATAGAATAACTTTAATAAAGTATTCTGTTTTATATAAAAGATGTTTCTGTTTTATTACGTTAATAATACGAATAAAACAAAACTTCATTATCGCTAAAAAATTCATATTATTAACTGACAATAATTGAATCAAACTGAGTGACTTCTCACATAAAGTATTAATAATCAATACCGTTGCTACTAAGCAACCACACGTATTACTGTACTTTTACTACCGAGTAGTTCAACAGTATCAATGGTAAAACTTCCGCCGTATTTTTAATAAAATATATTTATCGTTTTCTTAATCCGACAATAATTCTGTGTGGGGTCCACCAATGATTGTGCCGTTGTA